>DWGJ01000669.1:0-26688 GCA_018246895.1 Aspitha aspitha aspitha | reverse complement strand
ACACACACATACAACGTTCATTGTTTACATTCTGGTTGTTAATGTCAAACAAAAAGTCCAAAGAAATGTCAAAGAATAATTTTTTATTATGGTTGAATTTCGACCAGCAGGCGACCACTAGTATGCTTAAATCGGCTTAATTATCTTTAAATACGCAACGTTTCTAAGGCTCCATGCGTCGTGTAAAACCTATTTGAAGCCGAAATTAAAATGTAAGCAGAGTGAGAAGTTATCTTATTCATAACGCAAATGTAATGAGGAGCCTGCATAACATTATGCATGAATTTCGCTTTGTTCTCTTAACTAATTCAAACACACGTTATGTACACCACTCGTTAGGGACCGGATGGCGGCGATTTACTCAAATTCTTAGAGGACAGGGGCTAAGTTTATAACCACGTAACGAGGCCCTCCTTTAGAGTTGGTTACAAAACAATCGCCCGATACCTATACTATAATACCTCAACGCTCCTTTTGATAGGATGGCGCATGACATACGCCGATGGCATGACTCCTGGTGTCTCCTGATGCGGTATCAACAGCAAGGAGTGGTGGAAGCCAGCATTTAGTATCAGCGCCGTTATCACTACCGGTTTGTATTCGCCAAAACGATCCACTAGAAAACCTAAAAGCAATAACATTCATAATAATTCCGTTTTCAAATTTAAGGATTTCTCTTAGCATTTTCTAAACAGTTTATGTCTTGACCTCACACTTACCGGTAATTGGTGGACTTAAAAATGTAGTGAATGGCAGTGCTAAATAGACAAAAGAAATTTCGGGTACAGTCAGTCCTATACTCTGCATATGGATGGTCAGATACGGGAGCAGCGATGCAGTCGCACCGTACATCACAAAGAGCGTCACTTTCAACATAATAAGATTCGGATTGATCCTCAACCACACCATCATCCGTCTGACGCAGCCCCGCGACTCCTCGCTGTCATCGTCCATGGTGGTGTCGTCTTCGCTGCACTTCTTCGAGATGTCATCACACGACTTCGCCATGATCCGGATCCGATCGCGCATTCACATTTGCATAATTACAACGGTGTTCGTACGCGGGCTATATCTTATCGACTGGCGCTCGAATCGGCGACAGAAGTCGATGGTGTGACGATTATTTATACAAGGTTTATTCGATGTTGGTGGTGGGCTGCGGGAGAGCTCGGGAGGGTCCCGTGCTCCCGAACGACTGCGGGCCGGGCGGGCCGCAGCGGACGTCGCGGGACGCCAATTTACAAATAATAGCAAATTACCTTCGTTTAAGAAGTGTCACGGCGTTTGGTGGGGATGCTGGCTAAATCGGTTGGCGATCTGGAGACCTTGTGGATAATAGCCCTGGTCGGGGCGCTGCTGGCTCCGGACCTTCAGTTCCCAATGGAGTCGCGGCTCGCGTATTACGGCGATACTTTGCTGCGCCACTATTAGTAAGTTTTATTATTTTATTATTTAAATACAATCAATAAAAGCAAAAATTATTTACAATACATACGACAATCAGATCAATTTAGTTGTGCTATAGAAATAATAGTACCTACCTAGGTACTTATGTGTATTTGTTTCCTTTACGATATTATTTGTTAGCAAATTTGTAATTTTTTCAATTAAAAAATCAAACATGTTATTATCTAAACGTGATACTCGTATATTTCTTTAAATATTTGTAATAGCCACTCTAAAAAAACTACGTCTTATTAAAATCTTCCCATTCCTTACTAATTGACAGTACAATTTAACTTTAACGTACATAGGTACTCGAAAAATGTAAGTAGGTAATTAATGAATATAATACATATACTTTTGAAATGTCTAATCTAAGAACTAATAATTATGTTCTTGTTTGGAAAACTTACTTTATTACTAATTAAATAGAGTAAAAAGAATATACTAAGTGCGATGCCTAAGTAGATAAATCAACATATAAAACCAATTTCATGGTCAAGGTTTTTGTTCAACCTTGTTCGACCTTTACTTATATTTATTATTTTTAAAGTATGCGCAGATTTTATCGCTCACAGGTTTTGCTTACTTATTTTAGAATATCTTGTAATTCTACGTACATGGTAGACAAATGCGATGCGCAGTTATTCGATTTACTTATTTTAAATTACTTATGTATGTGAAAGATTTTTCTCTTTATTTAACAGCGCCATCTGTACAAAGTCGGGGATAAACACATCAGGAATTACATTGAACATTCATACCAAACAGTACCATCTATCGGAAAATATATTTACATGGGTTTTCTTTATCAAAATGCTAAATTTATTTATGTTATGAGAATTTAACATATACAAAATTTTTATGTTTAACAGAAAATTGGTAGATGGTCTTCGCTAAATTAATCTATACTGCTAATACGCTTACAAAGAAATAAAATTCTAAGCAGTGTGGCCGTATGACAAAAAATGCCCATTTTTTTAATCATGAATTGAATAGATGGAGTACAGAGTTTTAATTACCTTCAGTGAAAATTTTTTAGTGCTTATAATGTAAGATATATTTTAAATTCAAATTTATATGAAATAGTTATTAAAAACAATAAGTTTATATTTGCGATATTGATTAAACCGTAGGTTTATTATATTGTGCATAATATTATTTTATTTAATAGTTAACATAACAATAATTATTTTATAAACAAAATATGTGTTTTTATTAGCAGTCTCCTGACATCTATCGACCATAGACCCGTACTTTTCATATGTAGGTCTATGATATCTATAGTCTACTGCAAATTGTCAACCATAATGCATTGCGCATAAATGGCCGCCATGTTGCTGCCGTCTGAAAGATGTTCACATCTGTGTGTGTTTACTAATGAATTTTAAGAACTTTAATTGTTAAATTATCGTGTTTGTGAAATTGTGAGTGTACGATGATTTTATATTACGTTTGTTTTTGTGATTGAAAAGTCTGTCAAATGTCTCAGAGCTCAATAAACAGTGAAATTTTCATTAGGTAGTCATTCGAGTCGGACGGCATAATGGCTGACAATCTCATTCAAAAGTCACATAAAACTAGTGAAAAAAACAAGTATAACAACGTTGTTCATCGTACGACGAGTGAATCTCTTCGGCTGAACGAGTCAGAGAAGGGAGTGACTCACCCGACGAGTCTTCAATCCGCCCATAACCCAAGGAAAATATCTTCCTTTCAGATCACCAGTGTGACGGTTGGCTCTAGGGTGAGCACAGATGCTGGCGAGGACTCCGCTGACGATCTAGACGAATCTCACACCGACGACATCTCAAGGGTGACAGATATAGAGAATGAAACGCCGAGTTACTCTGAAGACACCTTCTCGAAAGACGATGTGTTTTATAACGCGTCTAGCGCCTCGCTAGGCTGCGCGCCCGTCATCCCAACTAGTTCGCAGTACGGCCTTGCGATTGTCGGCCAGGACAACAACACTAATCAGATAGGGGGAGCAGTGCCAAATAGTAATAATACAGAAGTGAATGACATGCACGTCAGTGTCACAAACGCCGGAACGGGCAGCATTATCAATCTGATTGGTAATGCTAAGCCACAAGAAGGAATGAAAGAAATACAAGAACATGTTAGAAATGAACGGTTTAAAGTTGTCAAAATAGAGAGTACAGAACCATTCCGTCGAGGCCGATGGATGTGTATGGATTATTTGGATCATACAACAACTCAACAGAATGCACCGATTACTTTGAACAACAACTTGGATGTAACAGAGAGTAATGCATTGCAGGCTCCGGACAGTGGAGTGGTGATTAACGATAGTCAACATGATGATATGAGTAATGATCTGACCAGCAAAGGGCCCAAAGAAATGCAAGTGAATGCTCCAGTGGTACAACAAATAGATCAAAGTGTTCAGAAACAATTCCCTATGGCTTCCCCTGGGCAATCGCTTACCCAGCCCATCAATATAGTACAACAGCAGATGCCTGTTAATCAATCTGTTTCTGTGCAATCACCACCATTAGAAATGCCGCAGCAAATGCAAAGTCAAAACTTGCAGAGCAATCAGCAAGTGGCTCAACAGCATCCACAGAGTATGACACATATTTCTATGCAGAATACTGCACAAAGTCATCCCCAATCTACCCAGCCACAACAAGTTCAACAAGTGCCGCAGAGTTTCCCTCAACATCAGTTGCAACAAGTTATAGCACAGTCTCAAGGCATAGCCATGCAACAAATACCGATGCATCAGCAAATGCCTCAACAAATGCAGCAAATACCTAATCAACAGATGCAACAAATAAGCCAGCATATACCACAAGCCCAGATTACCAATATGCAACAAATTCAGCAGCAAATGCCTCAAATGCAAGGCATACCAAATCAAGGGCAAATCTCTCAGGTGGCTAACCAGCAGCCACAGATGCAACAGATACAGATGCAGCCAATGCAGGGTCAGCCTAATCCGCAGCAAATACACCAAATGCAACAAGCTCAAATGCCAAACATTGGGCAAAGTCATCATTTACAAGGACAACAGGCAATCCCTCAACAAGCTCAGCTCCAGCACTTGCCCAGTCAGGCCCAAATTCAGGCTCTGCAGAATCAACAAATCCCAAATCACATACAACAGATGCAAATACCAACACAACTGACCGCGGCTAATCAACAGATACCACAAATGCAACCCCAAATGCATCAATTGCCGTCGCAGCCTCAACAATCTGTAGTACCAGGAATGCACCCTCAGATGCAACAACAGGGTATGACGGCCGTCCAGCCACAGTACAACCAACCGGTCAGTCAACAACCCAATCCGCAGACAATGATTAACGCTACAATTTCGTCATCGCAACAAGCAATGGTTCCTACCCAACATAGTGTGTCTCAGTATCACACTCAACAGTCACAGATGGGCCAGCAAGGGCAGACTATGCCTCAGGAAGTACTTACCAGCATTGTGTCATCTCAACAAGGAGCAACTTTGCCGACTAATCTTCAACCAATGGCGTCTCAACCTCAAGGATCAACCTTGCCTGCGAATCTCCAAAGTTTAACAGGTCAGCAACAGGCTCCAACTGTTCATGCTATGGCAGCGCAACAGGGAAGTGTAGCTCAGGGAAACATGCAAATGATGGCGGCTGCTCCGCAAAATATGCAAATGACTCTGGACGGGAATCAGCCAAGCATGCAGATACCCGCCTCAGATCCTATATTCATGCAGCAAAATGTCGGCCAACAGATACCATCCCACTTGGCTCAAACGCAGAGTATGATGCCGCAGCAAGTCAGCGGTCAAGGGCAGATGGGTGGTGTACAATATGTTCCTAACCAGTCAGTGCCTCAAGTGTCTATGGCGCACCAGAACATTCCTATGTCAATGCAACAGAGCATGCCAGTCGGAATGGGCGGTGCTGTCCATGCCAACGTGGTCCAATCCCAGACGAACATGGGTCTGGCGTACGGGGGGGTGGTGCCAGTGATGTCGCAGAGTAGCGTCGCACCCGTCGAGGCGACCGTTTCGGGGACTAACTCGCCGGTGGTTTCGTTGCCGGTCAATTCCACCGCGTACGTGGCTAATACAGCTCAGTCGGGCCATGACAGTCAGGGCTTCGGTAGTCCAGTCAGTGCAGTGGTGTCTCACACGATCAGTGGCGCAGTGATGAGCAGTGTGAATGTGAATGCGTGTGATAGTGGTGCTCCTGACGTGACCACCGACGGCCTGCAGGCCGGCGACACTGGCGATGGCAAGGAGGAGCCGCAGCCGCAGCCACAACCCGAGGATGAAAGGTGAGTCTTCCGTAACAATTATTTCTTCATTAATACAACACGTCATAATAATGCAAAGCAATTGGCCGATGGGGGAGTCAAGAGCTTCCAAAACCGTATGCATGAAGAGAGTGATGAATGTAGATGAAGCACGGCAGGTTTGCAAGGAGAGAGATATTTGGTACTCGGTGCTTTCTGCCTACCCCGTTAGGGACCTGGCATGACGGTATATATGTATATGTATGTAAGTCAATATCATCTTGCTTACAGTCCTTTCGAACTCTCAATACTTTTTAGAATTGTCTTCAAGAATTTGATATAAATAACTGAGAAATAGATACATATATATATATATATATATATATATATATTAATTTGAAACAGCATAGCTTTTTGTTTACTTTTCTGTTTTTGTCACATAATTTTTTGACTACTGCAATGTTGTAGATACTTAGTGGAAACTTTATTAATTTGCATTTTTTCTCTGTCACAATAACATTTTTATTGCAAGTTGTATTGTATTGCAAAATGTTCCCCAAAATTAAATAAGTAAATAAAATATTTGTGCATTGACAACATATGTGATTACACTATCACTAATGTCTATTGGGAACTACCTGACTGTAAGGAGAGATAATTTTTTTGACTGATACTCTCCGTTCTACACACAAACACAGTCTGATCAGGGATCCCATAATCTATTCTATATAAATGCATTATAGGTTAGGTACATGTGAAAGCAGAAAGAAGATATAGTAGACAACAAATGTATCAGTAACCACACTAGGAACAATTTGGATTTCAATATAACTAGCACCTAAAAGAAATATCATCTCGTATTCGAACTTCTTTCAACCAGCTTTATGTTACTACAATAGGTTCCATTTATGCATGACGTGAGATAGATTTGATGTTAGTGTGCATTAACCTCTAACGCTTCTCTATATTTCCAGTGTACTTAAATATTATTCAACTCTTTTATATAATTACATCTTTATGTTAGAAGTCTTCCTTTCTAAATATAATATTTATGATTTTATGTTGTAACTGGCATTGTGCATATATTCAATTAGTTAGGTTTTAATTTTGATGAAACTTAATTGTGGTACTTCAGCGAGTACTGTAATTGAATTATAAATATGTTATTGGAAAATTTACCACCATCTTTTTCATCATATGTGAGTTTGTTACTTGTGGCCATAAAAATTTGTTATGGTTTTATGATAATCAAAATCTAGGCAATATAATTATTCCTTGTGTACCGTTACACTTTTGTTAGTGAAATTAATTGTAATGGTTGTCAAATTACTGAACTCAAAACACAATCAGTCTGAATATATGTGTATGCACTTGTCATATTTTTTAAAAATATACTCAGAAGTACTTCAATATTATAACACTGTTAGAGAAAGTGGATTGGATTATAATTGAACTAGATAGGAAATTGAGTTTAAAGAGCTTCAATCTTGGCATTTGAAAGGTAAGAAACTTAGTGTACTTTTGTGGCTTTTCAAATAGCTCTTGGACATGTATAAGGAGGGGTTGGTAGTGATGTACAGAAACACTTAATGTAAGGGCGATGTGGTTTGTTTAATTGAATTAATCAAACCCGTTACTCAATGGAATTAAAGTCAAAGCGCGACTCGCAGCTGTACGTTTTAAAGGAGTTGCCGTTTGCTTGTATATACAGTTTAAGCTAATATTAGGTGGAGTTAGTTAGCAACAGAACTAGAATATCGTTGCAGCTGCAAGTAACGAATCCCGCATCTATTTGCGAAAATAACTCATCCGTAGACAATGGCGGTTGTTTTCGTCGCTTTCGGTCGCGGCGGCCCGTACCACCGAGCGGAATCCGACGTCCCTTTGATGCTGTTTATTTGCTCCTCGTCCTGCGACATAAATAGGTGGTTGACACGTACGGTGCATGGTGCTCGGCGGTATGCCGATGAGTCACCGGCGCACGCGCAACGCACCCGATCCGCGCCACGGGCCGGCTAAAAAAGCGACACGGACGTTCTTTTTCGTCTGGCCGCCGCTTCGGGCGATTTGTGCGCCTTTTTTTCCGAACTTGACATCGATGACCAGATAGATCTCTCTCTCTCGGCTCGGTCTCAATGTTACGATTCTCGTGTACGGTATTACCATATCGAATCGGGATGACGATCGACGGGGAAATGCGTGGACGATTTTCGTTGTCGAAACGCGCTCTGCATTCCGATGGCGCTCTGGCCGTGATTGTGTTGAAGTCGCTTGAAATTTTAAAGAGTTTCGTCCGTATGCGAGATGCGAGGCCGCAGCGCGAAGAAGTCGATGCCGGCGCCAGCGCAACGTCACTGGCGTCGTTGGTAATCGAGTCGAGAGAGGAAGGCCGCGAAACTTGAGCCCTCCACTCGCTCTGATCGACTCGCATGCATCACAGTTCTCAAGCAGTCATATAAGCAGACACTTAATGCGGTTAGGAGTACTTTGCGACGTACAGAGAGCTCAATGTTTCGAGACCTCATTATTTAACGTGTGCCATAATGTTCGTCGTACTTTCAATTATGGCCAGTATGAGTCAGGGTGGCCAACGTTATTCGGTACGTGTGCGTTGTTAATGCTCTTTTACATTGCGTCTGCAATGTGGTGGGAGTCCTTTGAGATTCCTCGAGGTTTTTCAATAGCCCATTGTCTAAGCGAGTTTTTGAACTTCTCTCCATTCATGGAATCGTTGGCGATATCAAGTGGTGTCTCGCTTACGGAGCTATCAAATGACGATTTTTTATGTCTTTGTTGGATGATACGGATGGAATGTGTGTCTTTGTTGGATGTACTACGTTAACATTGGATCTACAGTATGCAATAAATGTTTATAATTTTTCTTAATGATTTTTCAAATCGAGAAATGGAGGAAGTTTTGAGAGAAACATTTCGGCTAGATTAGTTACTTATAAGGTAATTTCAATTATATTGAAGTTGACATATTAGCAAATTGAATTCGTAAGATTAATTTTTAATCATATTCATACTACATAACATGGAATTTTGCAGCGAAATTATTTTAATGCCACGCTTGCAGCGGTCTGACGTGAAAAAACCGCAAAACTGTCTACTCCAGGTTAAATATGTGTCGATAAGCGGGGAACAATTTGAAAGATTCATTCATTCATTTCACTCGCTCGTATAGTTTCTAACTGGCCGGCGTTTAGTGCGATCTATTGGCGTGTTTGTATAGGTGAAAGTGGATTCTCAAACTACCTCTTCAGCCCCGCTCTCAGAGAGCATTGCCGAATAAATTGCTCGTAACTCCTTCGATTGTATTGTACACTAATTATATTACTAGAACATCTCACGCCACGTTTGATCGCATCAGTTTTTTTTTAAGTAATTGGGTTTCATTATTATTGTCGATGCGTTTTACAATCACAACAATCGAATTGAAATTGTTGATTAATTTGAAAATGCAATTGAAATATGAATGACAAATTATTCAGATTTCAATCGCATTCTCAAATTGTATAACTCACTTTGATTTAATCCTTATTCATTATTTTTTAATCACGGGTCACGTGTTCTCATTTATATGAAGGTGGTCGTCAAACATGAATTTTATTGAACCATTTCTTCTTACATTTCCAGACATTTAAGATAATTTTACTGTATTATTCGTTTTTTTTTTACAATTTTTCGCTTGTACATAAAATTAAGACCGATATCAAGATAGCCTCCATCGCTAAGGTTTCTAGCGCTGATCGCTAAAATCTGAATTTATTTACAAGTTTAAACTAATGCGCGTCGCGATTTGTATAGGAATGTTGACGTCACCAAATCTATTACATCAGTGTGTCCGATAAAGCAATCTCATGAGTTGATACGCCATCGCCCATGTAGGTACCTACGCCGAACGCGTAAATCATAACGCGATAATAAACTCGTGAAGTCATAGAAAATATATGTTACTATTTTTCCACTGCTTACATATTTACGTTGGAACAGCGAATAAAGTGTTATAATTTTATTAACATGTTCCGTTTGTTTGTACGTTCGCGTCCTATTTTATGTATCGTAGGAAAAAGAAACATAAAATCGCCCCACGTGTGATGTCTATTTCCGCCAAACAGACCGGGAAATACAAACTTTCTTATCAACATTTAAAACTCGATCTGTTATCTTGATCGGTTGTGATCTCGCGCTGAAACGTGTACAATTTAACACGAATTTAATTCTACTAATTTATTATCAGAAATAATTATTGCTATAACTTGAAATGGACATTTTTAGGGAGCACAACATTAAATTTTTAGAAAAGCTGGACGATTGGTGATTGAGCTGATTCGACGTGTTTTATCTGCGATTAAAAATAATTGAACAATCTGTTACATCTCACCGTATACAAGTCAGTTGTCAAACATTGGGTTTGGGCCGGTTCTTTATAATTCGACATCATCCCGATAAAATTATTTTGGATTATTGTTCTTTAATGACTCTCCCAGTAAGCACTGCGTTCGGACGATAAGAGCGGTGTTACGTAGGAAAAACAATAATACGCATTTATACTTTTCTGTATAAACGACATTGAACGCTCGATTACAAACAATTATATCTCACTTCGGTGCCATGGACACTCATTGGCGAATATGTTTTTATTTTTTTGTATGAACTTCAGACGTCTATCGTTCGTTTTGACATAGTATGCATTAGCTGCGACGCAATAACGACTCTCATTTTCCATTAGCGATGCGTTCGGTGATTGATTATACCTTTGCTTGATACGATACTATGTAAACACTCTCAAATCTAATTAAACAAATATAGCCGAGAACGTATCTAAGAGAAAATAGGTATCTAAGTATTGAATTTTGTATCGTTTGTCATGAATAGGGACAGTTTTAAAAAGAAAGTTTCTTACATTGATCCAATGTAACACTAATAATGTCGAAACAATCTCACCCTTGGCATCCTGTTCAGTGCTTCAGAATGTTAGGCAATAAAGTGTCAGTCTTTACAAGTACACTTACGCATCCCTTATATCTCGTAAGATATTATACATAGATTAACTTCATCTAAAACAGTTTTCCAATATTAATTGATTATAGAAAAATTAAAATTGCTTATTGCGAAATCCTTCAACAGCTATAATGTTTGATTGATATTCAATTATCAGCAATTGAAATATTGTGAAGCTGAAACATAATATTCCTGTAACAAAAAATCAGTTACTATCAATTATTTCGTTAGCTAATAAATGTACCTATCCAAAGAAATAAAACTGCTCGAGTGAGACTTGCTCGTGCGAGTGCTATTTTTTATTACTAATTAATTAATCAACAGTTGCTAATTGAAAATGTCTGGTAACACTGGCGAGTCCGATACGAAATTCTGTTCTAAAACGAACAATTTACCAATTAACGGTTTTCGTGTGCATAATTATCTTGTTCAAAAGCCGATGAGCTTACGATCTCGCATACATTCCACGAATATTTGCACGCCACTAATTATCGCAGACCTTGTGCCAGTCGGCCAAGTATACTGCATCCTTTAAAATGCACCGCAAATACCAGATTCGGAACACGGATTTTATCTCAGGATGTTTCGGTGTAAAATTTCATTTGTTCCCTCCAAAATAATACGAATACCAATTCGAAGTTTTCCGGTATGTAGGTATGTAAAACGAAAAAAACCGCCAATTTGTAATAATATGTTATCTGTTAAATATAATTCAAAAGTGAGATATAAATCTAATACGTTTGAATTTCGAATTTCGGACCTGTTTCAATATCGTTATATCAACATGTTTCCGACTATACATACATTTTTTTAATTTGTAAAGCCTAAGAACAGCTTTTGTACATTTTGAAATCGTGTTAATATTATACAACATAATGATCTTATTTTACTTGTTTGCATTTTGTCAGAGTTTCATATTTCATTGTGACCGTTTTATACACATTCCTAAATATATATATTTAATTTAATAAGCCATCTACAATCGTGTTAGATGACCATCCTTCATACTCGTAATTAATCAAATGAGAATATCCATACCAGTGCAAATGAAACAAACCCACTCAAAATTTACTTTGGCTTCAACAATATTTGTATGGAATCCTCAAACGTCCAAATGTTTTCGAACGACGTTTAAGTGACTAATCGTATTTCGTTGCAGCCGCGGGTATGACAAATCCGCGTATTGTGCATTTCTTGGTCACAATCGACGTAGGAGGTACCACACGGTGACTTTTATGGTTTGCGCCGATTGTAACGGAAACGATGACATGCCGAACGTTGTTTAGAAAACCGTGACATAATCACGTCGACATTGTAACGTTCTATTCAATGTTTTGTATGTATACACATATACAGTTATGACGTGGTCCTTTACACAAAATCTCTTAGGGTAAATCCACACTATCCGATCACGGTTTCGATAAAAATTTTAAATCCTGTAAAAATGTTAACAAACCCATCCTAATGGTAGTTTCTGTTTGATTTTTTTTTGCTTTAGGTTCGAGACAAGATTACAATCATATTAATAACTTAAATTGAGGAATAAATTGATTCGATCAGTTCATTTTCGTATCAAATATTAGTACATTTGAATGTACTTGATATAGTTCTTCTTATTTTCGTTTGCTACGATTGTATGAAAATGGGGCCCGCTACTAACGCCCGCCCGAATCGACCTACTACTATGTAGTGTACTTTACCTTACTACTGTGTAGTGTTCACACGGAAAAGTGTGAAAACTCGCGCCCGAAGAAGCTATCGAAGGGATTGTGAATTCCAATAAATCGATAACTCGGTTCGTTAACTGATAATGTAAACCAATTATCAGTCATTATACTCGTTGTGTATTGCGTATATCTCTATTTTCGTGCCTAGCGTAATTGCGTCGGAGACGGGGCAGTGTGTTTTGAATACAGATTTTTAGAATAGAAAAAAAAGCCAGTGTAATATTTGATTGTTAGGCATTTATGAAATAGTCATAAATAACATTTTAATCGCTTAGAATCGATATAAGTATAACACTTCTCCATAATATTCCTTCTCAATATCAATTCGTCTCAAATAAAATTGTATTTCATTTATCAAAATTCAATTGCGACATTTCAAGTTTGTGTTGCCAAAGGTTCTATTTCAATTCAAATTGTTTTATTCATTATAATGTATACTCGTGCACCTAAGGAATCTCATACGTTTTTATAGATGTCATTCGTCGACTTGGGGCGCCCCACTGACAATGATAAAAGCCGGAGAAAAAATGCCGTCGAAAAAGAAAAACTTCCAGTACATTTATGTACGCAAAAGCGCACGAAGTCTTCTCGTTTATATTTAGAGATGTTATTTTGCACATGGTTATAATTGTAACAGTCCAGTGCGTTGTTTTATGCACGTTATCACATGGGAATGCAATAAAGGGTCATTATTCCAATAATAGTGTGGTTATAACATAACAGAGGCATTGGGAACTCGCCCGGCGTATTGACCCCAACGCTCACGATATGTCTAATTATATCCTTTATCGCTCTTTGTTTTCAACGCATCGTACACACACACTCGGGCGGGCGACAGCGATCGCTGCCTGTTCGTACGATTTCGGCGTTAGAATTTTGACATTCTTCTTATACGGTGTATGCATATTGTCCCGGCTAGATGTTTATTAGCAGAATAGTTTATTTTATACTACTTATAAAAAAAAACATTTAACATTATCGAAATTGTTGTTACGTGTTACTACTTAATGCGAATGTATTCGTTTCTTATCTATTTCCTTCGATCAAATTGCACTTAAACATGCTCTAAGACTACCGACCTTACAATATGCACCGACTTAATGCTATAGGTATAGACATTCATTATTTATCTTTGTTATTATTATATGTAGCATCACCACAAGTCCCTGACGGGTTAGGCAGAAAGCACTGAGCGCCAGAAGTTCTCTGCCCTTACAAACCTGACGTGCTTCATTCAGCCACGCTCATTTATAGAAATTTATTTTCATAAACTATTGTGGAGCTTTTAAGTTTTATTTTAAACTACCTATGCCTGCAGCTTTGCCCGCGTGGAAATCAATATTTTCCCTTTTTTGTGACATTTGTCGTTGCTGCTCCACTCCTATAGGTCATATCATAGCATGATCTTATATAGCCTATAGCCTTCTTCAGTGAATGGACTATTCAACACAAAGATATTTTTTCAATTCGAACCAATAGTTCCTGTGATTAGTGCGTTCAACCAAACAAACTCTTCAACTTTATAATATTAATATTAGTATAGATGAACGAATGTAGTCTGTCTACATCAGCGTTCCCGTATTTCCCATTCGTAGGAAAGCGTAGGAGTGCGATAAGGTACGGACGCGATGCAGTTCTAGTTTACTATCGATACAATAACTTAAATAATATATATACATTCATATATGTTGGTATACGCCGTTTGATAAAAGCGCTAAGTTTGTTGACCCACGAACCTTTCCGTGCCTGTTTGCGATGGGTTTTGATATAAAAAGCTCCGCTGTTCAGTACGAGCGATGTAATAACTATGCTATACTGCACGGATTGTGTCGTTATCGCTGTGGATAGACAGTCTGAGTGTCGAGCGGGGGGCCGTAGATTCGATTCCCATGCGTGACAAATATTTTTTTTATATGATCAGCGTGACAATCTGTTCTGTGTCTTAGTGTATTGGTATACATATTAGTATCGCAACAAAAATTTCTAATAATGTACTTTATCCAGTCTGGTTACTAGGTATAGAGGTAATATTATTATTCAGAGGTAATATTATCATATGATTTGAGGATTAAGAAAGTGACAATACGAATACAATTGTCACGTCCGTCGTGTATGCTTAGCAATGCAGATTTTTCTAAATTAACGGCGCAACTGAGGTACATGTAGACTTTTCGCAGTCACTGCAACTCATTCTCGTTAATCTCCAACCACGAGTAGAACCCGCGGAATCCGATATCGAGTATCTCGGTCGAGTAACTACTAGGCATGGCAAATGACAAAGCGGAGTAAAACTCGGTATTCGCCATGGCCTGCTCTCGGTCCCGTCTCTAGTTTTTTTATTATATTTGAATAGAGTAGCAAACGAGCAGGCAGCAGTCACAAGCGGCCGCTGCCGCCTATGGAAATCTGTAACCGACTCCTAACAGGGCTGTAGGGATTGTCAGTGTGGATTCGGTTAGTATCTCTGATGTATTAGATGACGCATGACGCAGTCGCGTCCGCCACGCCAGCCGGTTGCAATTGCAATTGTAAGTCAGGCGTCGCCAGAACGAATCGACGGGTGCCGGTGTTTGCCGGAAACGTCCTCGAGAATGGCAACGCGCCAGCCCTAATGAACGTATCAACTTTTCAGCGTTTATTACGACACAATTGAAAGAGAACTCCTATACGCCCAGGCGCTTTGCGGCCGTTTAATCCGCTCGAATTAACACAGTGGCGTATACCTAAATATATTAGACATGTATATTTGGCTAATTGTGATACACACACACACATTCATGCACAACCGGCTAATGGACGTGGGAATGCGCCGCGTCTGGCAGCGGGCGCAACATTTACGCGAGCGCGGGGCATTTGCAATTCAAAAGCGGCGTCGTCGTTCCATTGGTTTGGTTGTTCGCACGGGGATTTGAGATGGGAATTCATGCGATAAATCAGAGACGGGGAGGACGGGGGGGGGATTAGACTGCAAAATTGCGTGGCGCGCTGGCTGGCTCGTGCGGCGCCGGTGCGGATTTATGGTGTCCGCGGAGGTGTTCGGGTTGCGTTCCGTTCCGTTCCGCGACAGTACCTGTGTGACCCAGTCGCGACGCTGCGTTCGCTTTCCCGACGATGAGCCAAGTTCATTGGCACCGGGCGGCCGGCGCCCCGCTCTCCCCGCGCCGGTCAAGCCTAAAAACTGACACGATATTATTATCTCTAAATAGAAAGTGGTCAGTTTCGCCATTGATGTCTATTTTTAGCTATGATACTGTTACTCAACTTTATCGGTTCAGTTTAAGAATGGCCGGCCGTCATAAATGAAATCAGCAGACAGACAGTGAACGTGTCCGATGCTCTGTCGGTGTGTTAAATGAAATATTGAACGCCCGCTTCATTAAAGATTCAAGCGTTTTTGGTTTTTTATTGGTGTTGTTGTTGTTGTTGTATTGAAACTTTTGCATTTCTCTTTCATTGCGATCGATGATTAAATTTTGTTTTGTTTGATCGAATTTGAAAGTAGTAATGTATTCAAAGTCAATATAAATATAATATGTATTCAACACTTGCATTGTCTAGTACAATTATTATAGCAAAGTAGATTGCAAAATAGTTCGTATACCTTTTGTATACTAGCATATATTTGGGTTATTCAAATGAAAGCAAGCGATTGTATTGAGACTTTTTTCATGAACTTAAATAAATATCATCGTGATTCGACAAGTGTCAATTTTGAAAAAAAAATCGTAAATCAAATTTGACTAAGCATATTTGGACACTACAAAGTTAGTAGGAAAATTGTGAATGAAATGGTTGGCCAAGTTTATCATATCAGTCGTTGCTGAACGTTTATAAGGATCCGTGACATTTTAAATAAAGACATGTATTGATTGTATCCAGTCCTATAATTGAAATATATAATAATAATACATATCGTAAAGTAACTTAATAACTTTGTAATTAAGTTCGTGACTACCAAGTTCGACGCAGGTATCTCGGTTGCATGGTTGTGGTTACATTGTTATATCTCTTGTTTCATTATAGTGATATTTTTAGAGTTTAAACGGCCGACGGACGGCGGCTCAGTGTTGTGGTCCTCAGCTAATAGGGTTACGAAGGTCAGATCGCAATCGTTTTTTACAGATAATTCTTCTATTAATTCGGATAGAAGTACATATTACGCCACGAGAAGCGTACGTTTTTATCCTTATCGTCGCGTCACGCATGTTTTTCTACGTTGATGATTATTATTAAAACTGAAGGTTATTGCGATTCAATAAAAAAGTGTTTACATTTTTTTATGTAAATTGACGAATTTTATTTATAACGAGCCGCGCTTCGCGTTAATCCTAAATCGAAGTAACCTGTATAATGCAATATAACCTCCTCTATCTTTCAGTGAAACCCTCATCAAAATCGGTTCAGCCGTTCCCCCGATCGAGCACAGTTCACGATTAACCGTTAACGTTTAATGAATATGCTCGATGTATGTATGTATGTATGTAAATGTGCCATTGTGTATCGAGGAATAATTTTGACAGATGCCGCACATCTGTGCCGCCGGGGCAGCCTTATTGATCGGTGGCACGGCGCACCTTATTATCCGCTCAGGCTAGACATTATCCGAACCTATTTGCAATCAATGGGGATTAACATAAACTGCGGTGCCGTCGGATGCGAGCGCGCCGCCGCCGCCGGCCGCCTCCGCCGCGTCGACCTCGAGCATGCAAAGCCGCCATTACAATACTAATACACGTTCACGCAGCCCCGGTATCGAACCGGAGACCGCGTGAGTTGAGGTACAGAACGCGCTGCTATGCCCGCTTTTGGTGTTCGTATTATGTGACGGCTAATAGAATCTCTATTGTTGTTCGGTATTTGCCTTAGCACAGGAAAATGAAAGGGATTAGAATATATATGTGGCATGTAAATGAAAAGTATTATATGTACAAACATTTACGTCAAATATAATTATCATTGTTTATGTTCCGATCTTATTTTCTAATACAAGCGAAATTATTGTTTGTTTTTTGTTTGTCCATTCCATTATACTTATTTCTATAATAATTTGATAATGGTTAGTCTCTGTTTATCTTTACGAGAAATAAAAATAATATTTATTGTTGTTGTCAGAAATTTATATAAATACTTAAATACATATTCTTTCGGCATTGTTGCTGTACACTGTGCGAAATAAACAATTTTTCCCTCTTTCTCCGTTTTTTTCTCAAACAGGCATACCGTACGCATGTATGATAGACAGCTAATGACGTATGAATGTAAAAGTATAAGGTGTGAGAGAGTAAGAATGATGCGAAAGGAAGAAGTATGACGGAAAATGAAAAACCAAGAGAGTGTGTTGGGAGATTTGAAGACGGCAAGGCGATTAAGACGAAAAGACGATATTAAGTGAATATACTGTAACAAAACAATTTCTTTGTTGTTCTCTGTATCTCACATGTATACGTATGTATGTATGTAGAGCGGTCGTTTACGGCTTCGGTTCGGATTTCGGCCGTTTGCCCTGTGCACGCACGCCGTAACCTTATAAACACCGTACAGTATTACCCCATCGATTAGTTTGGATTCCATGTCTACAGGCGAACGAGCGTGCCAAGGTCACGGCGCCGCACCAGGTGGTGCCATGTTCTTTTCGCTCTTACATCGCGAGCCTGTCGTCTCTTGCTCCTTATTAGAAAATCGATGCAAAATTGCATGCGAATTATCGAGTTAGTGGTTTCAAGGGCGATTTTTTTTATTGTGTCGCACGACTTGCATTCGACCACGCGCTCATCTCAAGCTTACTGAGGTGCCGGATTGGATGTAGGCAGTTTGCTTGTACAATGGCTATTCACTTCAGCTAAATACGCGATTGATGAAGGTACATTTTGTTTGTTTGAAAAGAGGGGTAAATTCAATAGGTACGCTAAATCGTTAGGAGTGTGTTGATTTTATCGAAAAAGTTCAAGAGCAAAGTTAGCCGATTGTATAATTTTCGAAAACTGACCCGGTTTCGCTTTCAGCTTTCAGCATTGAGCGTTCATTTTTCCAAAGTAGGTATTAAAAGGGTAGTTTTGTTTTTCTTTTACCGATAGAACGTTTTATTAAAAGTTAGTACGAATCGCTTTCATGTGTAAAATGTACGCGATAAATTAATTGGTCTGCGGACAAAAGTTTAAAGTATCCGCTACCGAGCGTTGACGATGACAGTTCCTTGGACACCAAAAAGTCTTATTTTATTAATGAGTGCGATAATAAGAACAGCATATGTAGACACATAAAAATATTAATGTAATATTAACGCTTATATAGATACACTCGGTTCGTGCGTCTATCATTGTGCAATGAAGTGAAATAATTATCTCTACGTCACGCGTTTTGAAATTCTTTGAATTTTTACCTACCGCTATATTACCATACCATACCGTTCTACGAATAAGTTTATATGTGGATACAAAGTTTCATTTTATTATCAACTGCACAATTAACCGTATTAGAGTATAATATATTTATATTGCACTATTAAATTTAATTCCTCCAAATAAACAAACAACCTTGCGAAACACCAACAATGCATTAAGTTTGACCAGATTTGTAAACATATTAACATGTAGTACACTATTGTTATTAATAACGTTACTATTTATAAAACAATTGAATTATCCTTACACATTAATGATCACCGGACTATAATGGTATTCTTGTTTTGGCATTATTCATTAATAGTTAGTACCTAGTTAATTAAGCGAACATTACTGATAGCGCACTAATGGAGTAGGTACACGCCTAGATTTAATCCGGAATGTCGTGAGTGATAGGACATTATCACGTAAGCTTTATCTGTTTCCGATTCGTCGCGACTTTCATGTTACTACTGTCTTTACCATTTATAATGTGGTAATAGTAATTTTTCTTTGGGGGTAGTTGTAACATAACATAAAAATGGGGTGACACTGTGTAAGGTGGAAAAACTTTTAAACTACATGTCCAATGTTGCAGAATCAGTTAAAATCGACTACTGATTGTGACTGATTTTAACTTTCTTCTTAAATATTCACTCCCTTTTACATCCGCCGACCAGCAAGCCAGTTCGGTGCCTGCTTATTATACTAAAGAAAATTTCTTGCGTGTTCAGAATGCGAAGAAGCCTTGAAAACA
This sequence comes from Aspitha aspitha aspitha, assembly GCA_018246895.1. Lineage (NCBI taxonomy): Eukaryota > Metazoa > Arthropoda > Insecta > Lepidoptera > Hesperiidae > Aspitha > Aspitha aspitha. The sequence goes on along the minus strand of DWGJ01000669.1, from coordinate 7,126 downwards.
AAGTTTGTAAACTAATTACCATAATTTGATGTTAGGGATACATCCGTTGTAGATCTCATTGTTTGGTGTATCGTCATTTTGCAATGTTTTTTTCAAAATCTTGAACAATAAAGATTGTCCCAATTATTTTGTCACGTTATACGTGCATCGAAGTAAGCTAGAAACCTTCACAATCTCACCTTGTTCGCGTGTTCGTATCGACGTCCCCATTGACTGTCCGAATGTTTTTATTGCTTTCTTTTCATTTCAAAATATCTTCTGCCGCGTAATTAAGCACAAGGCGATACGATGTCACGTTTTTTTTTGATCTATTTTCATGCGCCGTGTTCGCAAATGTGCCATCGTTTTACACAACATTCAAGGTGTACCCCCACTCCACCTTGACCTATATTTTTTTATATACGCATTACAATGCTCTTTTGTACGCTGCAAATATTTATTATCATTAAAATAACGCGTCTACGAATCGATTTACGATCCCTTTATGCGCAGCTAAGTTATGCAATTTTGTATGTAAACAAAATTTTACAATTTAACACGAAACTACAAATACGCAAACGTTTTCTGTTAAACCGTTATATCGTATTTACGTTCTTCCCAGTGACGCCTACGCGTTAAATTTTGTGTGAAACACTAATGATTCAACGCACGTCAAAAATATTTTATGTACCTACCCGACTAAAGATCGGATCACCTAAATTCTACTCAATTACCCTATTTACGGTTAATTTTCATTTCCGTCACATTTTTTCTTACCCTACGCATTGACTTTATTACCAGTTAATTTCCCATGATTTTCATTTCCGTCCTATTTTTTCGCATCTCGTCATCGTTTCGCTTACGAAGTGACAATAATATAATGGGTTTTCACATGTATTCCGCAAACAATCTTCCACTCATGTGTTCTCGGCGCGGCTTTCAAAATGGATCACGTGTATGGGTTATTAATAGTTTGTTTATTATTCTAATCTGCGTTTTCGTAATGTACACATACATATTATACCTATATATAACATACCTGCTAAATCAGCGATAACATTCATTAGTTGTATAGCCGTAACTAGATTCAGACACGTCTGGCTAGTGCCGGGACAATACACGTTTCGGTAGGTACACGCCACCAGCAACAACCGGTCGTTACATTTTATCGTGTTTCAAAAATATCAACTACGAGTAACCTTGTGAGTTCTCAATATATTGATAATACATTTTTGGTATGATAATTTTGCGGTTATACAACTTCCGTTCGCTTACTGCACTGTTCTGTAGTGTGTGTGTGTGTGTTTTGTGTCTATTATCTGTACATATTAATATTTGCATAGAGAATGCGAAATTTTGTGCGTTTAATCCAGAGTATGTCCCATGTTTGGCCCAAAAGTCGGTTTTTGTCGACTTTATTGGAAAATGTTTGAAATGTGCTAATTTAAGTAGGTATACCTACTTTTTGGGAAAAATGTAGCGTATGTTTATCATCATGCTTCAAACTATACCCATAGCAAACTGCATCACAATAGATAAGGGGTTCGGCCGTGAGCGTACCTGCAACAGATGGACTGAGTTACTTTTGATTTATATAATATTAATATGAATTAGTCTTTATCAGTACAAGTTGCAGACTGCCTGAAAATGTATGCTCTTGAATGATACATGTCGATACCCTTACGATGATAATGTACACAATAACGCTGACTAATATCTGTGTTACAGCATATGTGCTTTACTCGGTATTCGCATTATATACTCATTTGCAGATTGCCCGATGTCTGCCTTGCGGCCACCCACCCCTTGACCCATTTTTCGCTCTACATGATGAGATAACGATTATGCGCTTCAAGGAAAAGTGGCTGACCTGTCGCTGAAGGGATTTATGAGAGAAAGTAAATTCTCTGCAGTATTCTTACAGAGAAACATGTTACAAATTTTTATTTCTCTCAAGTATTCATTTGCTTGCAACTCTTTTCGCGCCCCACTTTTGGGCACGGATGCCTTCTACGATTCGGACTGGCATGGAGCATATTCACTACGCTGCTCCAGTGCGGATAGTTAGGGATACGGGATAGTGGCCAATCCGTATCTGGGATAATTTTGCACCGGCTTTTAAGCTTTCGATAAGATGTAACGAAGACAAAACGGTTAAGACGACTTTAAGCGATGCTACACGGTATTAAACGGCGGCGGCGGTTTGAAACAGTGTAGACAGTTATTTTATGCCAACTTTCATGTGACATTCAAACGCCCTTAGTTTCAAACCGCCGTTTCAACAACCCTCCGCAAAAAGCACCGTAACGCTCGTGAGAATTTCACCAATCCGCACCAAGCGCTAATCGCGCCCTCTGTCGCCTGACTTCGGCCCGTGAACGATGCACGATCGTGTCGGGCCCACCTTGCGTTTCTTTCGCATGTTCAACTCGAACCGATTAGGTTCGGACAATGAATAAAAAAATGACCTCCATTGTGCGAAAATTTCGCTCGCACTCCACATTCGACCGATGGCACGTTCCAGTTTTATTTACTTGTACCTACCTACATACATACAACACACCCACCCACTGTACGAGTAGGTACATACATCAATCTCGAATGGATTCACTCTCGCCGCGTCGCTTTTGTCTAGCGAGCGACGCAAAATCAACCGTAATTTCCGGCCCGAATTCACCCGTCTCGAGCGAACGGACGTGCAACTGACGGGTCATTTATCTTGAATTAGAGATTTTTTTTCTTCTCTCTCGCCAGCTCACGAACGTCGTCTTCCGAACGTTCGATCGCAACCGCGCGCGCTACTCCTATGCGCTTCGCTTTGATATTCGAATCGACCGAAATTCCAAATCAATGTAGGTAGGTAGTTAGGTAGATAGGTAGGTATGGGTATCTATGCAATGTCGGGAATGCTGTCGGAAAAAGGATCCGATCGCTTCGGACGACGGTGGCCGCGTTGCGATTCTTCTGGCTATTCGTACGAACGAACGACTTACGGAATCTCGGCGCGTCGACTGAGATAATTGGGCGTAATTATTAAAACAGCGCTGACGATTAACAATCATGAAGAGACTTTATGTATGTTTTAATGTTTAATTGTGCATTTTAACAACATTCTCAAATTTACTTTTGTAAATAGTTTATAATACAAAATTGACAATAACAGTTTTTGCAATTTTTGTTTGTCAGTGTGCAAGTTATTTGTTCGCTATACGAATGCACCGATTTCAAGGAACTTTGATGTGGTGATAATTGACTGTCGTTTTCAATGGGGAAGATATATGAGTAAGAATTTCCTGAAATCTAGAACTAACGTTGATTTTGACATAATTGATTACGGTGACTTGTTTCTCTGCTCAATTTGTCAGATATTTTTAACTGTGAAAATGTATCACAAAGTCTCTTATTGTACGGCTATATTATTATACAGTAAAGAAGATTACTATTTATAAATAAAATTGATTAATGGAAGTGTATGTAAAATTATATACTTAACTAACTTAAATCCCACAAACATAATCAATCATCCATTTCTTACATACATTGCGAGCGAATGCAGCTAGAGCTAGTCTATATTTTAAATTGCCGTCTCAAACAGACTATTTTTTATACTTGTTATTATTAAATAATAACAAATTGGCCGGTTATTAAAATCGATTAACTTCCGATTAATCTCAACCAGACGACCAACAGCGACCAATCATTATTATGATAAAACGCTATATAAAATATATATCTGTGCGCGGTGTACACTCTGCAATTACAGGGCGGGCGTCGTGAACTGTGCCGGTCATCGGCCCCGCAGCCGAATCTACGACTTTCTAATGGGATTTTAGTTTGTTACTCGACGCAGGCGCAAGATGACGTACGCGCGGAATGCAACAACTTTATCGACGCGATAATTGCCCCACTCGATGCTAATTAGTACATCCGACGGCAAATCGCACGGATTATCTGGCGTCGAAAGTTTTTTTCGATTTTCGAATCGCTCAAGATCACATGTATGTTTTACATGAGAGATTCACGAGAGATTTTCTCGAGTACCTATTCTATGTAATATGTTATCTGTAGGTACCTACATGAGGTCCGCGGGCGTGTGTGCGGTTTGTGTCGCCGATTCATCGAATCATTTAACAGAACGTGTGCAATTATGTTCTTGTAAAGCTAGAGATCGCAAGGGCAGACGGACCGGCTTTCACCGTCTTGTCTCGCGATTTTCACAATTCGAACGGGCAAATGTCTCCATAAGTCGTCGGGATAAGGTCGAGTTTCGTATGCGACTCGTCGCTTCCTAACTTTCAGCCGCCGTCGCGCGGAGGAGTTATTGATATTGATTCAATTCAAAATACCAAACGCCTTACCGCTAATGTTTGTGAACAGTAATAGTCTCAGGCAAGATGCTTTTCAAAATACGGCCGTTTTATTAAATCTACGAGTATATATAAAATCGCAGAGCCTAAATTACTAAAGCTAGATTTCGATAGATATATACATCGCATTTCGATAGCGGATTCCTCTTATGACGTAAACATTCACTAAGGAAAATTGGTATTGCACGTCTAAAGCAATTAAATGTATTTTTTTGAAAATCCGCCGTAAATTAGTAAGGTTTCTACTTAAAGTTAATTGGTTGCGAAATTTGTGATTTAGCGTTTACGTTTTCTAAATTTAACGCGGACAAAGCCACAGACAACAGCTAGTATTTGCACACCTATAAATAGTGTCTGACGTTGAGATCTCTCGAGTGCAACGTTTTATAAATAAAGTAATCGTTTAAGCATTACTCTCCCAATAAGTATATGGCTGTCAGCATGATACATGACGTCCTGTATACAGACTCCGTTCTCTGTATAATTTTTATCCGTCGATAGCGGCCGGCGCCTCAGAAATATCTGGCATCTGATTACTCATAGAATATTTAAACTTGTTAATTAACATGATATTTATGTAAAGCACTTATCCAAGTGCTACTTACACGTTGCCATTGAAATTATGTACAAATCGTATGTTAGTATTCATACATTTATTACTCGCATTGAGAAAACTACTGCGAAAGCCGGAATTGTACCAGATTATAATACATATTTCGATTTACAAAATGCTGTTGCAACAACGCGGCAGAGTCATTGCAATTCAATTTTGTTTATCTCGTGTTTACATTGCGCTCAAAAGTGATAGTTAATGAGCGTGTCTTAATCTAATATTAGTTTTATATATAAGGTCTTGAGTAACTATCGACACAGCTAGAAGACATTACACGTGCGTTGCATACAAAACGCGTTACATAATTACATATTTTGTTTTGTAATTGATCGCACGCACTTCAATAACGCCGTCTTCGTTGCACGTCGAGTCGCTCCGTCGTTGACGGGGAGATTTATCTATCGAACACCACGACAGATCCGGTACTAACTCATCCGGCGCCACCGGCTCCGTATCTGTTGAACAATTTTATCGCGATGTCTAAAATGGGTCTTTATCTCGTCCGCGCCGAGGTCAGCGGGCGCGTCCGCGTCGGCCCGATCATTAACAACTCCGATTAGTTACCCTTCCACTTGTGCGTAGTAATTTTTATTCCGTAGTAATTGACGCGTTACATGTATGTATGCAATCACACCGCCTCGTCGTAACTAGATCCGAACGAGTTGGAAATTTAATAATAATTAGCTCGATCAGTACGCGACGCATTAGAGTAACGACGTTTATTTATATCTACATATAACTCAGATGTCGCTTAGGAGGGTATTATCGCGTTGGTGGAATCCTAGATTGCGCGTTTGCTGCGCTGCTTTCCGAGATTGGCGTTTATTTTATGTCTAAAGCTTTCAGCCTTGCTGGGGAAGTAACGTTTGATGCTTTAGATTTTACTATTGTCGTAAAAGCTTTTGATCGTGGCACTGTTGAATGCACGTCTCGGTGGGTGCGGAGAAATGCAATAAATAATCGAGCCAAGGTTCGGCGTATTATATTCCCTTAGATGATTTAGTGCAAGCCGAACGTTCTGCGGGCTTATTTAGGATGCGACGATCGAGAATGCGCAGTTCATTTACAGATGTTACATGACTTATGACGGGAAAGACTAATAGTAAAAACTTATAGGACCACAAAGAACGAAATCAATGTATGATGACATTTTCTACCAACCAACTTTGTCAAATTATTTATGCCTTTCGAAAATATTATTGAACAAGCGATTATAAATATTTCCATTTCCTAGAATTCATAAATTTGTTAAGGGGCCTTTATTTATTTTTTCCATGCCGTAAAGTGTACGCGCGTTACATAAAATTTCGGTACAAACTTTATGAAGCATCACAGGCTACGTTAATAAATTACACTCGGCAACATTGTTAATCGCATACACGACTATGTAGAAATAAATGTTTTTTTTTCATGTCGTATGAAAATGTTAAATATGACTATTGCGCCACCTCCGTAATGAAGTGTTACAATGAACCGTTACAAAGTACATGAGGAATAACAAACGACGTCCATTCGTCTTGCTAGTTTAACGTGAAAGATTAATTTTATAATCAATGAATGGCGATGAATCGCGGTTACCGTCCGAACACAACCATCCATGCTTTATTTGAACCCATTATACGTTAAGCGTTGCACTCTCTCTTTTAGAATTTTGACATCGCTTTTAGCATTGCTGTTTTGTTTTTTTTTTCTGTGCTCACCGCGCCCACAATCACAATGTGCCTACACACTGACTGTTTGTGTTACATAACGGTATTGTCTAATCACGTAGGAAGTGTTTGCTCCCAAACAATTGTCCGACAGCGATTAATTCATTCCATTGTACGACCCGCTTTCAATCTCGACCGACATTCTGTGCGAATCAGTGTTACCTACTATCTGTTAATTGTGTCTCGGTTGGGTACGAAGTGGACGTTACAAGTATTTCGGTGGACAAAAGATCATACCTATTCTGCAAAAAAGCGAGATCTGCGAATCCCCTTCCAATCGCCGGCTTATTGTATAGTAGACTAGCTGTGCCTGCAGCTTCGTTCGCGTTGAAATATTTTTTTCCCGTTTCTGCGACATTTATCATTACTGCTCCACTCCTTTTAGTCATAGCGTGATGTTATATAGCCTATAGCCTCCCTCGATAGATGGACTATCCAACACAAAAGTAGTTTGACAA
>DWGJ01000668.1:0-26700 GCA_018246895.1 Aspitha aspitha aspitha | reverse complement strand
TTTGAAATTCGGTACAAAAAAGGCAAAAATATTATTCATAATACAATTCTGTACTGAAATAATATATTTTTCGCTATTATTACATATATATACGAATAAACGCGGATTTCAAAATTTGTCTACACGCCAATTACTGACAGTCCTGTTACTGAATATTGCTTACCTACGAATTCTTACTAACACCTTTTACTATCACACTAACAGTCCCATTCCTCCAGTTCTATTAAAGGTTGCAAGGTGGCATCAGCCACCTGTGACTGCTCTCCCTCGTTTGTTACTCTCTTCGCCGTAAAAATATCGCTAATACTGTAATAATATTTCGTCGCCACATATCCGTTCTCGGTATTTTGTCGTGCGAAAGTAAAACGATCCGAAAAATCACTATGAGCGGCGAGAGCGTGAGGTGAAATGATAATATACACGTTTGACCCTTGTCAAGGCGGCAGTGCGCACTATCGTGACACTAGGCCCCCGTCCCGAGGAAAGGTATTTTAATTCGTTTCCGAGCATCAACTGTCTCTAAAGAATAGTGTGATACGAACAACAGAACACTATAATATTAATTACCTACCATCGTACACCTTTTACACGTAGAAATGTGGTTCAATTTGGACCATGCAGATATTTAAAGCGGTAACAATCCAAAAGTTCTGAAAGCATTTGCTTAGATAATAATGACCAGTCTGAGATATAATAAACAGCAGCGTATTAGTAAAGAAACTGTTATCGAATAAGAAATATTTATCGTGGGGAACGAGTACGTGACGTGTTTGAAAAATATTATAAATGTGAATGAGCGTAGTGGCCAGTATGATAAATGATCAGCACTCCGCGCGCTTCAGAGATGCAAGTCAGACCTGCTCCTTGTATTCAGGATATACATATTTTATTTATTTATTCATTGAGTTACCAACGTACTGCACCCTATAATATTAAAATTGAACTGCATTAAAAGGAAAAATATAGTTCCTGTAAGTGCAAGGACAATTATAGGCAATGTAATATTTGAGAACAAAGAAGATTAAAAAAAATTACTTTTATAGTAATGTACACATTTTAACTGCGAAATGTTTCAAATATATTGTTGAAGAATACCAAATAATTTCTAAGCCGTTACGAGAATTGGAGTCGGCTAAACTTTAATCAGAATGTGGAATCCTCACCTTTACATACATATATCATAGGCAGCTCGCTTCTCTCTTTTCTTCTAACATTCAACGTATAGCTGTAGCTTTGTAAGTAAAGATCCAGAAACGTTGGGACAAGTTTTAATTCCTGTATCATCCCCATACATGAACATCATAATAGTGATTTCACTATATTATAGTTGTTTAGAAACGCGTTGTTCGATATATATAGAAAAAACATTTCACCACAAATATACCACACCAGAGAGCCACAATTACAATAGATCTTGACACTAGGTCGATTCTAGTTACGACAGCACAATGGAATTTCCATAGCTATTTTCAAAGGCTATTTAAAATTTCTAAGAAATCTTGTTTCCTCGCCCGATTATGCGATCGGGGACATCTGTCAAGTTGTATGAAAGCATTATGTTAATGCCCCTTCAAGCTTCCATCTGAATACCGCAGACGCAGAAATAAAATAAAGCACACCCATTTCACATCTGTTGGTTATAAAGAGTCATAAAGCCTCGTAAGGGTAATCCGCATAAGATGTTTCGAGGTGAATTATGCGTCTTTAAAATTAAAATCTCACACATTAAATTTATGTAACAGTGTCAATGACTAATCGTTAATCGCGCAATGAAATCGCTAAAAACACTACCAAAAGTTATGGTAAAAAGAAATTACCTCTATTTCTTACTAGATATCCTCCGTGGATCATAAAGTAAGTATGTGAGGCTAGGCGACACAATCTAAGATTAGATATTGCACGTCATCAAATGTCAGCATCCACTAACGTACGTAGCTAGCCAGCATTAATATACATAGATTTTTTTAGTTACATAGACTACTACTACCCATAGACATCTACTATCAAGCATATTCCTAGGATCATAGAATGGCAATATTAATAGGATTATACGAATGCAACTATTAATAGGTATCAATAAGAATTTTTAGGTTAGTGTTCAGTATAAATACAGGTAATCCTAGTTAGTATGTATATTTAGGTTTATATAAACTTACATTGTTTATAAATAGTAAATATAAATCATTAGTTTCTCCTGGTTTGTTGTAACGCCTACTTTCATCATCCCCCAAGGGTTGACAGGTTGAGAATGCCATGTGGCATTAAGTTCACCCTTTGTAATCCTCTAGGTTACAATAAAGTGTAAATGAATAAATATCCGCAATATTAAGGATCGATCACCGATGGTTCGGTACTCTTGAGGACTAGTACGGTCGCGTTTGATATACACGCGGACCAGCATCCATCCACACACCTCCGAAACACAGATTGTTCTAATTACAAGTACTTCACGATATAAATAAATATAGGCGTGGGACCGCCACGAGCCAAGCGTAATATTCTACCACCCACTCACCAGACTAGTAATTACATTAATTGTTATTGAGATCCGACCAGAGGTTGTATATAGCTGTATGCCATCCAATAGATGACGATGTAACAAAATTAATAAGATACTGTACTATTCAAAAACGTATTCATACGAATTTAATAACGAACCGTGGAATGGTTGACGGGATAATTGCGGTTGCATGTGTCCGTTTCCGAGTGAATAATTTTAAATCAACGTTCGAGAGACCAACGTTCACAACAAAGAAGGATTTCATACGAAACTCATTTTAAATCAAAATTGAGCGTTAGTGGTATTCAAAGCCAATTTGTGTAATATGTGAAATTCTATGTATTTATAATACCTGTAATATCTTAATTATAATAAAGCTTTACTAAACTTTATATTGTTATACTAAACTTTAAAAGCAGAGTGCAACTTTAAAAAGCATGTATGCAGCAACTAAGTATATAAGGAATGGAACATAGTCACATCATCAAGAGCCGGCTATGAGATAAACGCAGGAAGACAAAACGATTTTTGTCTACTAAGGCTTTCATCAAACGACCAGTTAAGTCAGTAAAACCAGTTTCCTCAGTAAATTTGGAACAAGATATCTTTCTATCTGACGTTATGTTATCTTACTTCCATATGTAATGTTATACAATAATCGGGGAGAGCGAAGTATCATTTTCAATATTTTTTGATTATTTTTGGTACTGATAAAATTGTGTCCATTATCAACATACATAATGGATATCGATGAAATAAAGTCCACCTTAATAAGCCGCAGGCAGTCTATAACGAACTTCATACAAAAACGGAAACCGGCTGTAATATTAATTAATGCTTTCCATTTTCAGTTAATTAAATCAATATCATTCAAGGTATTCCAATGAATTCCCATATATAATTATATTAAACAGGGATGTTTCAATGCGATGACGCCCTAAAGCTGCTTCATTAACACAAACATGCATTAATTAAAAAGGCAGACTTCCCTTGATGTATGTGGTTGGATATTCTTATCGTGCACCCTTTATCGTGAATTCGTTCCACTTATATCTCAAGCACTACGATAACATTATAGTGAAGTTCTGTGCGAACTGTTCTATTTTTAAATTTAATATACCCAAACCCACAGAAACGCCTACAAGGAAAGGTCAAAGCGACTTCTCCTTCATACGCAAGTACGTCCCCAAGGTGACACCAATAAACCGCCTACATCCGCAACTAATAAATCAATGTTAATATTTCGCCGTGTGATAAAGCGCACCGAACTTTCATTCCTACAGATATGAAACGTTTTTCGCTCTGTTTATCACCTGGTTATCAGTATTCTGTGTTTTCTGATAAACTTTCTAATTGAAACGATACATTTTTTCGTTTTCGATTTTACACCTTCTTATTGATGAATTTGATTAGTTTGTTTACGATTAATCATTGGTGAACAAATTTTAAACAGATAAAATTAAAATTCAAAAATTTTGTAAACTGTTCCGGTGTGACAGGTGTCCTAGCCAGAAAAACCTGTTAAGACACAAGGTTCGATTCGTCTTATTCGTCGTTTGTAATCTAGACTAAAAGATGATTTTAGTGCCAATCCTACGCAATTTCCTTTTACAGAGTATTTACGTACGTACGTAAGTACGTAAGAAACGGTTTGACAGTCCCGTACCACCTCCAGTCCACACAAAAAGTACGGTTGACTATGTTCTAGAACTTAATATTTCTGGAACCTGCTGGAAGGATCCGCTGCCGGCACTGGGGCTTAAAAAAGGGTTGCAGCCAAAATATTTACCTGTATCCACAGAATATTGCCGACATTATATTTATTTTATTTTTCTTTTTATATTATTATCTTTTATATTTTTAATTGGTTCTATCGTTACGTCCTTTTGAAGCTCGAAATTCAGTTACGTGAAGCAATTTTTCACACATATTTCGTGAGCCTTTGGCGGGTAGGGTTCAATCCTGGTTTTACGTAATCCAATATTGTATTCGGAATTACTCAACCGAAAATATGCGAAGCAACAATACTTATCAATACTCGTCGAATTCAGCCGAATAAAAGGTGGATACATAACAGGGTTACATAACAGCTTGTGATGTTATAGTTGTAATTATGTGACCTACGGTAAAACATGGTTGCTTAGAAAATAGTTACTTATTCTACCTTTGAAAAGTTTTAGGTACCAATTTTCAAGAAATGTAGACACACGTAACGTATTTAGGGTTGACTGAACTCTTGGTCTAGCGGTTAGAAATCTAGACTGTTAAACCGGAGGACGTGGGTTCGATTTCCATCCAGCACAAACTTTTGTGTAATAAGCATATTTGTCTGTCCTATGTGTGAATACACTGGCCTTGCCTAGTTTGGGCTCAGATGCCTGTACGTGAGGATGTCCTAAGATTATTATAATTCAACAGTTAAATCATATTCAACTGTTTGATCTTGCGAATTAGGAACGACGAAACGAAATGTTTCGGCCTTGTCAAACGAAGGCTTATTTGAAACGGATGGTGGCGTGACTACATAAAAGGTCCGATGATGATATGTCAGTAAAGTCCGTACAATGAAACTTATATCCTTCCAGGTAAAGAAAAAGGTGGGGCTTTGCTTTTCCATTGCACTGCTGGCTTTAAAGTTGATTTTTACTATTCCCGCGACCATGCCGCATGCACAGTGTGATATCGGCCTTACTTACGTTAAGTAACGTTTCGACACGAAATGCGTATCCAACACGCACACGGGCGCTATGTTCCTGTTTTATTTCAGGAGAGGCATTATTTTCACCGAATAACAGTTTAATTCGAAAAAGCACGCAATACATCTATTAGATGCAACAGATTTCTTTCCGTATAAATTAATCACTAATCTACAGATCGAAAACATCGCCTAATTATATTCTTGAAGGTAGTGTTGATGTACTACGAGTTAATAGCGTCAAGATAGTTGATACAATTCACCTTAAGGTCAGATATTGGCTGTTGGTAAAGTCTCCGAAACAGCCGCATATGTACCAGTATAAAGGGTGATGGATGTAGAAGAATCACAACAGGTCTGTGAGGAAAGATATATCTAATGCCTGCACTTGGTGCATTCTGCCTTCCCCATTAGGAACTTGGGTAATTGGATTTATGATGTACCTCTATAAAAATCGCTTTTTGGTATATATTTTCCTCGTCGATATCCTCCTCAGTACAGCATTCTGTTTCACGTTTTAAACATACATATTATGTACGTACATAGGTGTATCGTGAAGTATCGTGTCAACTGTAGATTGGTTTGGTTTCACCAAGTTTCATTAAATGTCTGGCTACGACAAGCTGACGTTTCGGAACTTCGGGATCGGGTATCGAGTTGCCTATCTGTCAGTTTGTTACAGAATACATTTTTGATATTGTGAGTGAGCATTACGCAATTTTATTATTCCATCTCCGTTGTATAACAGGTAAGTCACTATGAATATGGATATCCGCTTACCTCCAACTGTTTACTACTACAAATATCCGTTTCGAAACATTCCTGTCTTGTTCGTAAGTATAACACACTTATGTATCGGAAAACCATAGTTTCCTCTTCGTTTATTATGAAATATCATTTTTGGCGAAACACCTTGTCATCCCTCGGGCCCGTGTCTATTAACCGCGACTGTACCCGCAGGCCAATTGCTGGTTAACGTATAAATGCATTTATAACAAACTAGCGGCCCGCCCCGGCTTCGCACGGGTATAAAATATATAGCCTATGTCACTCACTAAAAAATGACTAAAATCGATCCAGAGTTTTGATTTATTATTACTGCCCGTGGCCCGTACGCGTTAAAGTTGAAGTAAAACAATTCCCCTTTCCCAATACCATGATTATTTTACATATAAACCTTCCTCTTCAATCACTCTATCTATTAAAAAAAACTGCATCAAAATCTGTTGCGAAGTTTTAAAGATTTAAGCGAAGTTTTAAATTTTAAAGATTTTGTAGAGACACTATTTTGTAGAGACGCTTATTTTATATACGAGTCTCCTCTTTAAACCATGTTCGAGCTTTTATTTTTCTTAAAACCCTAACGTTTGCTATGATTGTACGTTATTATCACAATATTATGCTTTGTTACACTATTATATAAATAAAGATTTCATATGATACTGTTGATAATTACATATTTTGGAAACTATCAGAATCGCTACCAATATTAAAAATGCTGAAAATTCAATTAAGTAGATTTCTATTAAAATCTCTCTAAAGTTATGTCGCCCTTCTGAACTTCTCATTACTGCCAACAAAAGCGGCGACTAAACAAATACAATTAGAATATGCTCTCAAATCAATTGTTTCTTTTAATCATTAAGACTCGGGAATTCCAAATCAAATCCTTAATTATATTGAACTATTATTACTTATATCACGGATACAATGAAGGTAATCAATGAAATTAATATTGTCGGAAAATAAATAAAAAATAACTTTCACTATCGTAAAACAAAAAGTTCACGTATCAAATAATAAGGAACAGTGACGCCCATATCATATCATAAACGATATATCCATATCATAAACGATATGAAAACTGGACCAATTAAATACACAACCGTATCGGTAAATAAGTTTCATGTAAACTATGTGAAAATATTACGTAAATACCCGTCAAATCAGCGTATTGCATGAGTACTAAACATTTTTATTTAAAAAAGTCATCTTTACGTACTGATTCCTTTATTTGTTTGCAAAAAATCAATCATGTTTCGTATCCCTTTGCGATTTCGCAGTAAGAGAAGTCGAACGTCAAATCACGAGCGAAATCCAAATCCATACAAAAACAGAATGTTCAATGAAGGATATTCGAACAGATACGTGTTGGGACTCACGAATAAAACCTTCGCAATACCCATTTCTAAAAGTGCCTACAGCACACGGCGCGGACGGTGTACAATATAGAACATGCTGTATGTTGTAGGTACCTCATTTTTTATCACACCTGTACACTGGTCATTATATCTATCATTTCAAATTTTACTGACTACTAATATTATAGTGTATGAGATTTTATATTTTGTATTCTATTGTATCCTGTGACAATAATCTTTTACCGATGAAATCCACATTTTAATTATCGCTAGCATGTTTTTTTGAAAGTTTATTTTTTACAAAAAAATGTTGCCGACAATTCGTTACAAAGAAAACATTAGCAGACAGCTACATTTACGTTTTGCCGTCCAAAGTAATATCTTTAGTTTGTATTGAGCCGCCGTTGTCATGGCGACACGGTGACCGGAAACCTAAGCGCTTTATGGCCACCCTTACATTGTGTAAATGACAGCAAAGTCATAAAATGAACAGTTTTCTATCCATACATTTCGTAGAACCAATATGTTTAGGGCGTGAATTGTATAATTCAATATGTTTTTTCAACACATTTTTGACTTTCGTGACTATTTCTCGTAAATATAATGGGACTTTGTCATCACTTTTCATGCTCAACGTTTTAATACTAACCAAACCTTCTATGATAGGATAATCAGTTCAGAGGTTATTGTGAAATTCCGTTTTAAGTTTCTATTTTTAATGTAATACTAGTAGACCTGACCACGTTGCCGTGGTTATACATAATATGTTAGAACATATTTGTCAAATACGTGAAAATCCCATACCACGATGTTTGTCCGACTAAGTGTTGTCCTATAAAAAAACATTGATTTTGAGATAAAAAAATGAGATTATCTATTAAGATAATAAATATCCTATCTTTTAAGTTGAACAAAAAAATAGATATCTACAAAATTTCATTGAAATCAGTTCTGTCGTTTCGGAGACCAGCGCAAACGAACATCATGACATGGTATTTTTATATATAAAAGGATAAGGATAAGTTAAAAAGAAATTCGTGTATATTTTTTCAAATTTTCTTTTAATCTCTAGCATATAGAAATCTATTAATAGTTAAACGCTATAACAAGGGCAGTCTACAATACATTTTTAACTTACAATAAAAAATATTTAGGAAGACTACAGTAGAACAAATTATAAAACCAATAGTATATAATAGAGCTTAGTATACTGTTATACTCGATCTAACGTACCTACCATCAAGTGGGTTTGCAGTCAAATGCAAATTAGGAACAGACAAATACGGTGTAATTATTAAAATCATAATAATAAATGGTGGTTTTCAGTGAAATGAAATTACCATAACAAAATTACGACCAAAATAAACCTAATTATCACTCACTACTGAAATCGGGAGTAAATTTTACTTGCAATATGTAGACATATGCTAATTAGTTTGCACGCAAGAACGAAAAGCCACCGTATCATGGAATTATTCAGTACGCTCGGATTGCCAATGAGATAATATAACCTATTTAAAACAAGAAAAACATTGTTCTAACGGAACGGGTTGCGAGTTTTGTAATTTATTACATTATTTTCTCAGTGATTTATATCCTCTCTTAGTCTAAGAATCTGAAGCGGTAAACAAAATGTTCAATGAATTATATTTAAAGATAATTTACTGAGTACCTAATCCTATTTTGGCCTATTTACAGCCTATTGTTGTATGTGAAATTTTATGATGTATTTCTGTTGGTTTGCCTTTAAAAATACATAAATAAATATCAGTATAGAAGCAATCGCGAAAATATATTTTTTACGATGCTCTTCTTACTTCAAACGTGATATTTGGTACAGTTTATGTTGTCTCAACGTTTTTATAACCCAACGTTAAACAACGATTTAACGATTCGGATATTTTGGTAACAATAATATGTTTTAGCTTGCAAAAAACAATACAATAACTTGATCAAGTATAAAGCTTTTGAAAAGTTGTGGTAAATAAAGAGTAAAATCTTTTTCATAATTTCATTTGTACATTTTTTATTGTTGGAATATCGGGTCTTCTTTAATAATAAGGTTTAAGACCACACTCTATCAGGGTGGTCAAGTGCCAGTCGTAACAACTACGCGACTCATTCCCCCTAATTGTTTGCTATCGGATAAATGCAAAGCTATTAAAGTACCATAGATAGCTACATGGCTTTCTCCTTATACGAATATACAGCTATTGCACGTTTTTTAGAGATATCCCTGAACAACACTTAATAATACGTGTAGCTATGCGGCTTATTCCCCTAATTGTTTGCTATCGGAACCCGTAATTACGGGATTAAGATCCCATTCCGAACGCCGGACACACCCCAACCATTCAAATGATGATATTACAAACGAAACACTACAAGCGCTAAGCGTTAAAGTCATTGAGCGTTCTTTTATCGGCTGTATTCGCAGTATAAAAAGGAAATAGCTAGAAAATATATTTTGTTACTAAAAACATAATTACATAGAAATGTATATTTTCAACTCGACAATACTAACATTATAGAAGATAAACAAGTTGTAGAGATATGTCGCAAACAGATAAAATGTACGGCTATAGGATTCGAAATTATAATGAAATATTATAAAAAGCAGAAATAATTATTTTCATTGGGTCTTGAATATCAGTAATGGGACAGCAGGAATGGAACTGTTAGTAGTACTAGTCAGCTATGTAGGTACATATTTGTTAGTATCAGTTAGAATTCGACCTATCAAGGCGTTGCTACTCTTGAGAACTGTCATGGTCTCTGATATAGGTATACGTCGACCGTCATCCACCGCCTTTAAAGCGAAACGCAGATTGTTATAATAACCAATTCTTTGTCATAGAACCGGATATGCCGGGGTTATTGCCCGGAAGAAAAGTATACATGTTCTAACACTTACCATGTAGTATATAGTACAGTTATATATATGTACTTAGATATAATACATCGTTTAGATTAAAGGCATGTTCGCTTCATTAGGATGTGCATTCACCGTAATGGATATTAGATGTGTTGCTTAGTACATCGGCTTTGTAATCTAATCACATACTGAAATGCGTTATACATAGACAATGCACTCCAAGAGCAGCGTCTCAAGCCATAAACCATCCCGCATAAATCAATCATCGATCCATCTCACAATGCCTACTGATATACTGCAGATATTGCACAGACACACTAGAAACTATAATAGACGACTATAACCTGTCCCTCAAAGACAAAAACAACTAGTTCGATCAAACCAGCTTTTTACTACTAACTACGTGTTAATTGTAAACATTAAAATTGTTATTTAACTGAATTTTTTCATGATAATGCTATCAATTATTTAATAATACATACCTACCTATACGTAGTTTACATAAATACACAAAACCGTTAGAGAAGTAGGTATCCGATGTTATAAAATGATGGTAAAATGTTTTAATAATACCAACAATTTACATCGGCATAAAAGCAATGTAGACCGAGAAAAAAAAACGGAGAAGTAAAAACTCTCGGCCCCTTTTACTCTTAAGTAATAAGTTTTGTAAGACAACACAGCGCTGTATCCGCCTGCAAGTTTAATTTTGATCAGATGACGATGCAATACTGTTATTTGGGATTTATTACAATCAATAACGGCACCAGGGCAGATCTCTTTTAAGCCCCTAACTCATTGGCGACTTCATCAGATAGTCTCTGATTGTTTTCTAGGGTTATTTATTTAAAAAAAATCTCGGTAATCGGTAACAAAGGAGCGTACTCTTATATAAAGTATCATATGTGTACGTTTGCATATACAAACGGGTCGACTACTGTATCTCCTATTGAATACATTGTTATCGTAATTAGGCATGCTTTTAATCGATTAGCATATAAAGTAGTTCCACTGTTGTCTATGTTAACAGAAATTAACAAATTAATAGGAGTGTTTAGTCAAAGCGTATCTCATTACACACATACTAAATTGATGCGAAACATTATGACATATGTATGCATGTATACACCTTTTAATAGCATAGACGTATTAATAGCGGGAACACCTTTGTAGGTTTGTTTCAAATCCTTCATGTTTCCTATCACGCTTTATAGTCATGATTAAAGTGGAGGAGAATGTTTTTTAAAGAAATTCTTACAGAAGTTAAAGAAACATTCTAAGATTTCTCTACCCAAGAGGCTAAATTTCCATCTATTTCGTGATATTCATAAATTTAAGAATATAATAAAATTACTGAACTCTGTGGCTATGTCATATCACTCGTATCGGCAGGTTTTATGTTTGTCTACGTCTATCGGATTTTATCTCTTGCCATCCTATAAACAGCCTTATGAACTTTGTGACAGATGAAATAACTGCTATAAGAAAAAAATATGATTCCACGTCGACAGGGCTGACTCAATCAAATCATTCAATTACACCGGAAAGACGCTCCCTCAATATCAATAAAAACTAATTTTACACTCGACCTCATTTTCATACGCTTTCCCATTAAATTTGTTATTGAAAACCAGCCGAATAAAGCTACGTTTGAAGATTACGATCTACGGAATATTTATGTGTGGTGGTTATTTAATGCTTCTTTTATTTACTAACTATTATTTCATTCGTTGAATTGGCGTTGAAGTCTATCTGATTCAGTAATACACATTCTTTTATTCCAATTCATTCAACAAATATAGATATGTTAATTAAATTCTCCTTAAACCCTGACTCGGAGCGAATCGTCACGAATCGCAAACAAAATTCACTTAATCTTTTGGCAATCACTCTTTATAACTGCCAAAGGGTATATTTGTCCCCTTGATTGTTTTAAGATAAGTTAGATAAGACCCTGTAAGTAAATAGAAGTTCGATCGATGCTGAGGTTGGCGGAGGAGGGAAGGAAAATCAACAGGTCCTTCGCAACCGTCGCTAGGACGAATGGAGATATAAAACATAATAATATCTCGTCTCGATTCTTTCCTAGAACTGACGCGCAAGGGATAAAAATTTATTTTTTCCGTGTCTGTTTTTCAATATCATCCTAGCTTTTCGGAATTTCTGCTTCTATTACGAGAAAAAATAAATTTAATAAATATGTACAATGCGTTATACCTCGATATTAATTGGCTGTAAAATTTTAAATGCATCAATTTATATAATAAACAGATATCGTATTACGTATTTTCTAATTTCAATAGTTATCAATTGTCATACTGTTGTAATTTAATTGTAATATACATGTATCAATACATTAATTATATTTTTATGTGGTGAGTAATGAAGGATATCTGTATTTAATATATGCCGGAATGTTCATCAATTCTAAACAATATACACCATAAATCAATTTCTGTTTGATAGGTACCTAATCCATTTCTACTGATGGATACAGTGTGGTTTAATGCTCTTCGAGCCTTTATATGTATGCCTCGCAACTGAACAAAGTGAAATACACGTAGGAATTCGCAATACTAGTTTTTATTGTCAATACATCGCCATAGTGGAAAGATTTTTACACAGTTTTTGTAAAATCATATAACATCTGTAGCGAACTGAAAATGGGTATCTGTGTTGTGATAAGAATATTATGAATTTTCGATTTACACAGGAAATCATATATCGTACGGACTGAAGTGCCATTCGTAAAAATCAATCAGAAATTCGCTTTGATATGTTAATTTGTCATGAGTGCTATGATTGGCTAGTGATCCTTTTATGATTTTAGTGCATTGGAAATGGAGTATACACTAAGCATTTATACTCTATACAAACCATGAATAATCTATACAAACATACAGTTTTTTACCGTGTCTAAAAAATTCATCTAAGTAATGCCTAAATAATTAAAATCTTACGTATTTTTATGGTAATTAGTATCCAAGCAGGGGTACAATTAATACTATGTAATTCTAAATGTCACCGTTATATCTCATATTTCAGAGCCCATAACTACTCATAATTAAATAAATAAATCATACGTCTTATTAACGGTTTAGAGCCTCTTCTCGCTACCTTTCATGCCGGCCATTACGGATTTAATATATGTACATACACATAAGCTAATATCAGAAGAATATAGACTGAACAACACTATGAAATTCTACTCGTACAATCGTCCATAACCGATAAATGGGACAGTAGCAAAGAGCCATGCAAATTCCACGTATTGCGAAAGGCAATCATTTTAGTGCACCCGTTAAATCCCTGTTCTATCACTGGACCGTCTGTAACCTACATTCTCTCTATTCAATGTGAACAGGAACATTCTCGAAACACTTCAATATAGAATACCACTGTTTCGTTACGTTCTAGTTCTACATTAATAATTATTCATCGCTCGTCTCACAAGATGTTCCTGGAGATATTTACGGTAGATATAACAATGTAGAGCGAATCCAATTACGTATTCGTATAAATCTACATAAAAGTATCTACCTATTTCAATTGGATATTGGACTTCCAACTTTTGAGTTTGCGTATTCAATTAGACTTTATGATTTAAATGTTACATTGATTGATTTAGATAACATTTAATGTGTGTATTTCTATTATCGAACTTGTTAGGAACAATTCTTATACATATGAAATGTTGGATTTACCCAAAATAGACTAATAACTAAACTAGACTAACATCTATTTAAATAGGTCTAGCATTTTGTCTAGTGTTATATTAGTATAACAGTTAAGCTTCGAATTATAAAAAAGAAATATAGTATTCACCAAAATATTACTTTAATAAGTAAATGTAGCTTAGTACCACTCGATATTCAATCACCATTCATAGGGGCCTGATCAGAACAAAGTAACAAGCGTAGTTTACAACAAAAGTTTGTGGCTTGTGGTCAGCGGGATATTTTTTACAAGCTTTACAAACTTTTTATGAACTTGCAATATACATACCTATTATGTTTTTCCGGGGAGAAATCTTGCAACTGAATTTTAGACCAGTTATCTTTAACTGTTTGAGCTGAAATTTGATATAAACGCTTATTCTGGATGACAATACATGCTTAGCTATGTTACGTCATTCTAAGTTCAATATGGCGGATTACGCAAGATGGCAAACTTGTTATTTTTTCTGCACTACCACACTATGTGTATCAAATGAAAGGGCTTGCTGAGGACAATACGAACACTTTCTCCTTTGTAGGGTATTTAAATAAAGGCTTGTTTTTAAAACGATTTTTTTAATATTAATTTATTGTTGTGCAAATCAATATGTTAGCACTTTTACATAATGTACATATTCCTAATAAAATTATCAAAACACAAATATTGCTATAATTCAAAAAAAAAAACAAATCCGAGTGAATCCCAGTATCAAGCCATTCTCATAGTCCGCTTTTGTAGACTTAATATATTAAAATAAGGAATTTATAAAAGGTTGGTAGCGATCAATCATTCCTAAATCTAATTTAATTATGCATATATTAACCAACCACAGACCAGGCATTTGCGCCATCTGCTATAATAAATAATCTTTTCTCTATCCATCTTCTCTTTATTAAAGCTGTAGGTTGCTTTTTTTCTTTGTCCATTCTAAGCAAAGTAAAAAGAAAATGTTACGAAAGTAAAAACAAAATGTTATTTATTTACCACAAAAAAATACTAACAATATCTCTTTTTAAAGCCCAGAGACTAGGACTTCAATATATTTCAGGTCTCTACGTATTGTTTTTTTTTATTTGAATAGAGTAGCAAACGAGCAGGCAGCAGTCACTAGTGGCTGCTGCCACCCATGGACATCTGTAAGCGACTCCTAACAGGGCCGTAGGGATTGTAGGGCTGTAGTTACAGATATTTACTAATTTATAAACACTGCCACTATCTTAATGTTCTAATCTTATTTAATCCTCTTTATAAATAAGCAAAGCGCTGACCTTATAGGAAAGACGCCGTTCATTGTGAGCTAATTGGCTACGCGGCTCAATTTCCTCTTTGTCATGTTTGAATTTTCCGATATTGTATTACGGCATACGACGAGATTTCTCTCGGTCGCTAAAACAATGAGACGAGCTTTTTATTTGTTGGCTCCGTAAAGTAAAACCGTAATACACTTTGAAAATACAATTTCTGGTACAAAGAATGTATTCATAATCCGTACTGACTTTATAATTGCTGAAGTGTGTGCGTTTGTTTTTCACCTCAAAACGGAGTAACATATCGATATGACTTTTGGTATGGAAATATTTGAAGAGCTGGAGAATAATAAAAGGTACTTTTTTGCATTATCATCGCATTAAATTTTATTAAAATCGGTTGATTGGTTTTGCAAGAACTTTGCGCAAACAGTTTTTCCTAAGATTTATATTGTCTTTCTAAGATACAGCGGTTATTCTCAAAAATCACTTCATGTTGATACCTACCAATTATATACATAGGAACACAATACTATTTTATTGTTACTGGCTATAGTCAATTCTACTAATTGAACTGCTATCAGTAAAGTGTAAAGCCCACAAGTAGCACTTTTCATTTAATTCATTCTATGTTTTAAGTTTCCTACAAATTATGAAGAGATTTTTACGTAATGATAACTAATTTGGAGGCTTTCATTAAGAAAAAATTAAAAATAATATTGATTCGCATTGGTAATAAATGAAGAGATTAAATTGTTATGCAAACTCTATTGATTGGCTCCAGCCTATACCAACATTCGGGAGTCGAGATAAAAAGCTTTTGGAGGGAGTAAAAAAGACAGAGGCAATGGGACTTGCCCTTTGACATTTTATGTTATTTTACGACCGTCCAAAAACGAAATGGATATTTTTGGTCAAATTTGTTATTTATAGATCAGGGCAACCAAAAAGCTGTCAACATTGCTCCATTTATGATTAAATGTATTGTTGTATTTAATAAATAATAAAGTCCATATAATAAATATGCATATAAGAATATAATAAATACGACACTACTTAGCGACGTCTAATGTTGGTTTGTAAATGTATGCATAACTGAATTTAAAATTATAAAATATAGCAAGAACCAAGAAGTGCATATGAACTCAAAAGTGGTATACATGCATAAGTGCTTATTGAGGGCCCTTACTTTGATCTGAATTTAATATGAGCTAATTAAACCTTGCCGCATAAAAGTTTGTCTACCAGCAAAATTCTGGTAGAAACACGTTCGTCTCTATACGAGTTTTATACCATTTGTTTGATAGTTATTTTTTCTTGAATATTGGGTAGCTTAGTTTTATAAACGCGAAAGCATATACATATGTACATACTCGTATAATGCAAGTTGCAAGTTTTCGTTTTCTCTAAACGTTTACAAAAGTTTGTTAATAAGATTGCACAGCTGCTAGTATAATTACTGTCATAAAGATTACTGTATAAACTGATTAACATAATATTATTATGAAATAAGGAAAATATACTTCTTGTACCATACAATTAAAAGAAAATACTGAAAGGTCCCACTCCCAGCTGAACGATTCAATAGAACTGCCACCATCTGTAATTATAACCAGGGACTTTTCAAACGTACAGTTCAAATTTAAAAAAATATGTCGTACACCGTAATAGCTGGATTTAAAGAACGTAAACTCATACTTAGAAATAATGCTTTTTATCTTTTTTACTATGATACGTGATTTCTTTCACACTGCACACCTAAGTTGCAGTTCCACTCCGTCCATAACGGCGTCATCAAGTCACCGATGCGTTAGCTCCACAAACATCGCTGTGACCTAGATTATCAAATACTTAACCTCCGTAATGACTTCAAAACTGTTTGAAAGGCGAAACCTGCCATCTGCACAAATTATAAAGAAGTTTAAACTGTAGTTTCAGTGCCGAATAACAAATAGAATAAAACAAAAAAAATATGTATAACACAACATAACATCACATCTGAGTATTTATATATTATACCAATTACTTTAAGCCTCTATATACGATCTTTAGCAGCACTTTTGAATGGAGTGAAAAAGAAAACCATTGGCAAGTTATTATAGATTTCCGATCTGTATCATTAATGATAACTTCCATGAATGAATGCGTTTTATCGTTGTTAGAACAAAGGACTTTTTAAATTTATACGCGTAATAATTTTAGCAAAAAAATTTGTAGCAACATTCATAACCATTCAGAGTCCAGTCTGGAGTTCATTAGTGCATAATCCGAGGATAAAAGTAAAGTCATTAGTATAACTTCCAGCGACGTACGAGTTTGGAGTAACGATAATAGGATTACGATAATTCGCTTTTCTGCCGTGAAAATGTATAAAACTCTATTCTGCCAACTGAGTAGAAAATAGGCTTAAAGTCTTAAAGAATGAGCACAATTCTTAACCCTTCTGGGTTAAGAATCCTAATTCGCTTTCAGAGAATTTGGGACGTTTATCTACTAGGATATTCTGGTGCGAAGTACAATCGCCCCAAATTAATAATGTATCATCCACTTGAGACTCAACTAAACAACGTCTACATCATTCAGAAAGGGACTAGAATTGCCAACTTTTCATATATGTATGTAAGATTAAACCCGTTCACCAAGTGACCCAGTCAGCCCTTATAATGGTGTATAAGAAATACTTCTTAAAATTTGTAGTACTTGTCTAATACACGTTTATACTTCTAATCTTTAAAGATTTATAATTCACCAGGCATTATTCTACAACAGCCTTTTATTCGTATTAATCTTTAAGAGCTCTATCTCGGAAGAGACTAGGTTAATTTGACAGTATTACAACTCTTTCCAAGACATGTTTAGGTGGACCACGCCTCGTAGGTACCTATATAAGCTAATTAATTTTTAACTTGCCTACTGCTTAAGGAACTTATAAAAGTTGCTGAAAATTTTTAATTACCAGTAACAATTTTCCTCCACAAAATAAGAAACTTCAAAAAAAAAGTTTTTTTTTCATTATTTACTTATTTACTTCTTCGCCATCACTTAGATGTTGGTAAATAAATAATGTAAAATAAAATTGTAATCCCTATGGACAAATATTACAACTACTTATTCATATTATTGTAATTGGGCATGTGTACGTAAATGCGCACACGTGCTTACGTATGTATGTGTGTATGCATGAGTATCATGAATAGTACCATGACAACACGCTACAAGTTAGCACTGAAGTTGGTAACACGTAAATAGTATTCAAACATTTGTCACAGAGTTATATTATTTTGAATTCTAATTCATATTAACCGTACGCTTCAGACTAAAAAGCTGCAGAAGAAAATAATACACGATCGCATAACTTGAACTGAGAACAAAGCGGCTTTATAAAACTCGTTAGACTGAACCTCCGCCGCACAAAGCTGGGTAAGAAGTCCTTAAAGAATATCTAATTTCGTTAACATAATGGAGATCTATATAAAGATCTGTGTGTATGTAGTGATAGGTCTATTTAAACTACTGTGTATTGGTGAATTAAGCGTAGATATTGTTAGTATAGTATGTCTACTGCCGAAGCCAGTAGGAATTAGCAGATTAATGAACGGGTGTTACTAAGAATAAATACGTATGTGGTTGACACCTAACATTTTACTTAAGAATACGCTAGAGGTTCCGTGGCTAGTTATCTTATACGCACTTATTTGAACATTTTGAGATAAACCTTCAGACTACACACAGCTCCCTCGTGTAGATCTGTGGTTAGAATTAATGTTCATCAGCCTAATTCGTAAATTGTAAAAAAAATGATATATTTAGTTTTAAACTATAAAACAAAAATCTTGAAATGATAAATGTAATAATTTGTAAAACATTTTGCTTTTCTTGTAAGTTTGTTATCTAAAATACCCGAAATTGTACACACTATTTAAAATATACAATAACTGTGAACGTCTAGTTATTTATAAGTGTTATTTTTATCCAAAGCTGTAATTAAATATGTACGAAATGAACTATTGAATGTAAAAACAAGACTATTTTGAATTTTGCCTTATAAATGTACTATGTTTTCTTTCTGTAATACATACATATAAATCCTAGCGTAATTACTATTGTAATAACGGAAAATCTAAGCATCTCTCCAACTTTCAGAATTCGCTTCAAGGACTACGGACTATGAATGTAAAGTTTTGAATTCCTTACAATTTTATAATTCGGTCGGAAAGTTGAGTTTCCTCAAGACGTCCTTCGGATATGCCGAGAAAGGAAAAGACCGAATTGGACACAAAAGGGTCACATCTGTGCTGAACGGCACAAAAAGGAGACAGGGCAATTAAATAGTTCAAAAACATTTTGTTGCACTTCACATAAATATGTCTCGTTTGTATAGATTCACATAATACATTTTACGAAAATTTGTAGAAGTTAATGTTTGTTTTTATAAATATAAACAGTTATACGTATATACATAACATAATTTAAAATTGTATCATTTTAACGTATTCCGCACATCGCCCCCCATTTTTCACAAACCAATTCGAAAACAGAGCTTTAAGAAAATATTCAATTTGTCGTATGCCACATAAATGTAATGTGTACTTACAAAAGGCAATAATTTTTAATCCGTGGCATTTCCTTAATTATGAATGCAATTTAAACCTTTACAAATAAGAATTTGTAAACATTGGAACAGTTTTTAGACTAGCTATTGTAATTAGATTTACACTGTACTCGATAAATAGGGTTTTATTTAAGATGTCCCAACAGCAATATTTCCCTTTTACGTTCTAGTAATAACGTCAGTATTTTTGATGCTTATGTATATTTCTTGATGAATCGTTAGGCAATCCTTAGTTTAGCAATGGCTTAAACTTCCAAAGGATATGTAAAATATATTTCGTATCCTACACGATTGCGTGGAAAGATTCAAACCAAACAGTAGCGTATATTACGAGTTACAGTCAGGACTTATCACTTGAACATACACTGTTTGGACTCGTCACTATAATGCGGCTTACGAGAGCTTAGCGGGAAATGTTTGAATATTGTGGAGCGGGTAGTGCCGATGCCAGTCTTTGTGTAACCCACTAACAATGTGTACTATTCAAACAAATTTTCAAGCGATTATCAAACTTTACCATTTGTATCATTTGCAGATAAACCTAATTATAATTGATAAGTTTAACAAAGTTATATACCTATATGTATTTCACCTCAGTACTTATATAATACACATATTTAAAACCTCTTAAAAATCATGTAATTTTGTTTTTTTTATTTAACGAATAGTTTTATTTTGTAAATTTTTTATTATTACACTTTTATATTCGATATTGCTTTATATCGACTATACTTCTAGAAAATAATTTTATAAATAGCAAATATACTGGTAATTAATTCTCTAACGATGGTCTCTTAATTTCAAACATTGTGAATCAGTCCGAACAACATTGACTCAAAGAAAGCGTTCTATTTCTGAGAATTGAGATCTCTCGGCACCGGGTTCAGACTAAATATCGCCTCTGTTGCACTCAAACGTTGAAATCCCTTACGATTGTAAGACTCAGACACTATTACTACGAACAAATGGGGTGGCGAGGAGGTTGGGAGGGGTCGGACGTAGACGAAACACCTAGGCAACAGGTTACGTTGCCCAGCAACCCCGCTTCTGTGTACGGAGCTAGCTGTACCTATGTTATGAAGCGTTCGTATTTATGTACACAATAGGTAGACAGCAACCATCGCTCAGTATGTACTCCTTAAGTAGGTATTACGCGTTATAGCGAACAGAACTTGTAATGTATTGCATGTAGTCGCCTACATCATTCTCCGGTTATCATTACAATGCTCCTCATTTATGTAGGTACTGTTTTTAAAATTGAATTTTTTGATTTCGATACTCAAGTGAATTAAAACAAAGGCTAAATACGCGATTATGTATTAAAGCCTGTATGGTGAAAATCAGAATTTATCTTTATTTGTAACCGAACCACTTAATTTCAATAAAATAACAGATTTGTTTTTACCCGAACCCAATTCCAATATTTTTTCAGTAATGACAATATCAATATTCTGTCTACAACCATGTGTTATTGAATAACCATTGAATATTCAATAAGCAACCTAACACTTAACAATAAATTTTAAATTGGAAATAACGAAGTCTGTAATTTTTATATACTAAATCATGTAATACTACTACTACTACTACTAATCAGTCCGTATCTCCCCACTGCTGGGTATGGGCCTCCCATTTGTTGCTCCATGTCTTTCGGTCCTGTGCTTCTCGCATGTAATAAATAATAATAAACAATAATAAATCATGTAATGCCGGAGACAATAATTCTTGGATTAAAACAACTTGCAGTAACTCAGTCATCCATAAACAAGTATCAACCGCTCGTCTCTATCGAGCAGTTTTCATTAGTCGAGTCGAATAGAACGGACTGAGTGTCGACTCGGTACTCTTCCTGCTCTATTATCAGCTGTCAGCGACCACTTCAAGGGAAGTAATTAGCGAGACAGTTCAAACGACAATCCAAACTAGATTTCAACGAGACTGGCGTATTGCCGATTGCCGTTCAATTAAAAATAGCTGCCACTACTAACAACTTAGTAGAGTTAAGATAATGAAATCGAATTTCAGCATAATAAATCATGCTTTATACGAGTATATGTTTAGTTTTAATAGCTAAACGATGCAAATTAGGCACGCAAGAAGAAGAAAATCATTCGAAAAACGGAGGAAAATGGTTTCAATTATCATATAATTACTCATTCACTTAGAATTATCTAATGGCATGACGTATTCTACCTATATTACTAATGGAAATTATCGCATGTACCTCGTTCCAGACTTGTGCCTTAAGTTGCATGTTATTATCAACAAAATGTTTTCTTATATTTTTAGTAACTCACCAGTAGCATTTTGGTCCATTTATTTTGTACTAACATAGCAGGCTAATATTGGCTTTCTGCAAGTT
The DNA here is from genome assembly GCA_018246895.1 of Aspitha aspitha aspitha. NCBI lineage: Eukaryota > Metazoa > Arthropoda > Insecta > Lepidoptera > Hesperiidae > Aspitha > Aspitha aspitha. Next base: position 4,551 of record DWGJ01000668.1, on the reverse strand, counting down.
CTAAAAGCAGCTTGTAATTACATTATCTAGCTTACACGGCAAAAAATCCGCTTTAACCAGTGTTACTAAAATAATTAAATGAAATAACATTGTCCTAAATATAACGATACTCAGCTTCGCTAAGCCAAAAATTGCATAATTTATAAGCAGCTAAAATTATTTTATTAGAATAAGAACAAAGTTAAATTTGTTTTTCAATCCAATTAATTTTGTTTAATTAGTGTCAATATTAATATATGCCAAAGCAGTATTTGAATTAGTTCTGTTGAAATGATAATGGCCCTAGGGCATTCGCGTACATATTTTATGCGATACGGTGAGTTTGGATACAGTGTCTGACTTTGACTGACCTGTTTTTCATGTGGTTAGTGACCCTAACTGTCGGATCAGGGGTTGTGAGTTTAATTTTTGTCCATCACCAATGACCAGCAGGAGTATCTATTCAGAGTCTAGGTAGAAAACAATTTGTATTAGTATACCTATAATTATTTAAAAATATCTAGATGTATAGTCCCCATAGCTTGGCTTTACCTACGTTGCAATGTTGTCCCAAGTTATAACATTATTATTATGAAGGATCCACACCACGTTATGGGCTATGTCATATGTTCATAAACTAAAGTTAAATTACTTCAAAGGATGTGTTAAGCCTTGCGTAAAAATTTTAGTAAAGTTTAAAACTCTTTTGTAAGACAATTAACCACTAAATCCACTAATATTTAATGAAGTGGCCGACTCAACTAGAAACTTTGCAAACTTATCCAATTTATTAATATTACATAGGAAAAAATTTACATATCTAATACAAATAAGTTAGTACAAAATCTTAATGAAATACATACATTACTATAATAAATTACATTTGACTACTGCAAGTACGTAATTTGTTTGTCACGTTACTCAAATTTAAAATGTCGTTTATTGTTAAAACACTCTGTTTATGATTTTATACATTTAGCTTTTCTCTAATTTGCACGCCATAAAAGGAAAAATATGGATGGAACAAACAAATGTTCAGATATATGTCTTTGTCTTTGTCTTAGAACACCTCACTCTGCTAACTTTATCATCTGTATTCACACTCGTTTCCATATAACCAACAGTGACGAGGTGCTCATATTAAATTCGAACCAATTGTACATAATTGAAGTGCATTGTTGACAGTGTCATAAAAGCCGGTTATTTTACTTGGGAACAGCGAATATGTTTGGAATGATCGGAACAGCGAAAACGCGGATGTTCCCTAATGAACGAAAAGTTTCTCGATCGGATACACCCAGTTTTCGCTGTCGATAAAGTAATAAGTAAATATTAAACGCCATAGATTTTCAATCGAATAGTTTGTAGTAGAATGGCGTAGCACTATTCAACTTTCCCAAGCTACTAAAACCATTTTAGGTACCCAGTGTTTGCACTAAGTTTCAGTAGGGCTGCTTATTGTCTAATGATAAAATAATATTGAACGAGATTCCAATAAGCCAATAAGGTCTATTGTATATTTACGTGACCGGTTGCTATTTCTGCCACCATCTTATTAGAGATAGAACATCTATGGTCACTGCAACCTCAAATAGGCCAGAAGTCAAACAGAAAATTTGCTATTCCAAAATAAGTTTATACATAGTAAACCTATATAAAGGCATACCGCGTAACTCGGTTGAATACTCGGCATAATTTGAACTCGGCTCGTGCCTGGTTTTTATTGTTTATGTTCTTCACTTCTTAAGTTTTATGTTCAATTAAAAATATTTTTTTATTTAAAATTGTATACACATACATTATAATAGTAGGCACGCCAGTAGCACATTTACGCCGGCCAATTAACGTTGAGTCTCATTGTGTAAAACTCACCCGCGGAAAGCGGAACGGAACAGACTTGTGAAAAATATTCCTTCAGGAACAAAAGGTCTAAGAACGCCTATCATTATTTCTGCGGCGTAGAAAAATCTCGAGCACAGACGCATACCGCCAACGTCACATGGACGGTGCTCGTATCTCCTATTATTATTATACCATCAAGCTAGGTTCATGACGGGGCAGGCAGAGAGTATTGAGTGCAAAATACCTCTATTATTATCTATTTCAAATATTCACATAACAGACTTGGATTTCAATACGAGGTCACCAATGATATTAGTACCTATGTGTGGTGCAGTACAAACTAATTGTAACATAAGTTTTTTTAAATCACAGCGACTAATTCACATAATTATATTATTTAAGTGTAATTCTTGAGAATACTTTAATTAGACGAGAATTCATGACGTAGTTAAGTGTTTCTTTAAAATTTTCAATGCGATGAAACTACTTGGATTTAAGCAAAACGAACTTGCAGTACCTTTTCCACGTAGAAAGTGTAGTACCAATACAGAAATATATTAGTCATAAACATTATTTTCATGTTCCCAGTGCAAATGTCAAAAATACCAATTCTCTGTAGAAAATTATTTCATTAACATTTAAAAACCATCGTCTGTTCTGAAAATTCTGTCTGAACATAGGTATGAAAGTTGCTTATGTATCTGTGGTGTTTCAATTAAGAGTCCAATATTTTTTGTGACTTCAACTTCTTTTGTTCAAATGTATTATTAAAATATTCTTTGACAGGACTGTAAGATGGCAAAATCTACATCTTTTGTTTATATTCACTTTACTTTGTTTTAGATAAGATAGGAATGTTATATACGAGTACAACTATTAAAACGCAATGAATATCTTTAGATAAAAAAGAATTTTAATGACTTTCGTGTTTGGCCGTGGAAAAATAAATGATGTTTATCATAATGACCTAAATGGTGATAAATATTAAAACGAAATATGAATTTATTCCTTAAAGTTGACTAGCAAATTAGCGTCTTAACAGTATTCGTAAAAGCTTTTGCAAATTGTAAATTATATATGACAATTCAGCCACTATCAGTAGTCGTAGTTTATAAAAATAGTATGGAATTTTCAATGTCGAATTCACAAACTCTTCACCCTATGATTCAGTGCAAACAGACAGTAAATTAAGAGCAACAGGATTCCAATGATCCGCGCTAGTCCACGCTGGTCACTTTATTTAGTTTCTTTGTTGGATCACATTGCACAGGTGAAATATTTGTCTATCGACGACAAACTTTACAGTTGAAAACAACAGCACAAATAGGCCGTCGTCATGGTAAAACGTAGCTTTTGAAATAACTAGGATATTTTTTTTTACTGTATTTAAACGTAGCGACAATATTCCGCCATTTTAAAAAATCCTTTTTTTCCCAATGAGATATTTTATTACACAGAACAGGTGAACTGGCGTATTTCATAGGGGGCCCATGACATATTTCATAGGAAAGTGTCAAGTTTATCTAATTTTAGCTCCGTTAGTATTCTACGATTATGACGAGATGTGATTTTTTAACATACGGGTATAACCCGTGCATATAAAACTAAGTACATATAAAAAATCTATATCCATAAATGTAGTTCACATAACAGACGCTAGATACAGAACACTAAAACAAAACAATATAAATGTGTAAATATGAAAGTACTATAAAAAAACCTCGGCTTGAACGAAATCAAAAAGTTATTTTGTTCCCTCACAATTCCATTTGAATATAGATATTAGAACTGCATTAAGGGAAGGGAATGGAACTTTAATGCGCTTTCCTGTGCCCGACGGATGGACGTTATCCGTTTCTTCGTCGAGAGGATTTTAAATACGCGCGTTCGAATCATCTACTACTGAGTATAAAATGAGGAAGAAAATTCATTTTTTTTTATTTTCATACTAGTAGACTTGACCACGCGTTGCCGTGGTTATATATATGTTAAATCATATATGTCAAAATACAGTACCATGGTGTCATTCCGATTAAGTGTTGTCCTATAAGAAAATTTCATTGAAATCGGTCCAATGGTTTGGGAGATTAGCGCGATCGAACATCATGACATGGGATTTTTACATATATAAAGATTTATTAGCGACATCATATAAGGTCACTTTGCCTTCGTGTTGATACGTAGAAATACTTATACGAATATAAATTATAGACATTTCAAATCAAAGGTAAAAGGTAAAGGGAAATGATCACGGGAGCAATATAGATATTTTCCGACGCTTCCCTTCCAATAGTCCGTAAACTTTACGAGTACATTGTTTGAGGAGCATTCCAATAATACTTGTCTGTCTCTAACATAACGCCGGGCTTTCGAACGAAAATAAATAAATATTTAGGTATATTAATGAAACATTTTTATTTTACTATGTCACATGGTGATCACATAAACAACTCTAACAAACATATAACACAAAAGTATTGTTTACTTCAAATAGGTACGTATTATAAATCTGTTACTTACTTTTTACCACACTATAAAGAAATTAAAATGTTACAGTATTACAGATTTTATAGAATATATTTTAGATCAATCCATATTTAACCATAAACGGTATACAAAGTATAAAAGTATATAAAGGTAAATATAATAAATAAATAATAATAAATAAATAACTGGGGACAATTCCACACACGGCTGTCTGATCCCAAATTAGGCAATTTAATGCCTGTG
>DWGJ01000667.1:0-26724 GCA_018246895.1 Aspitha aspitha aspitha | reverse complement strand
TTTATGACACGAATAAACGTGCAATGATACGATATTGTTAACAAGTCACACATTATTTACTAGAATAATAAAATAATAGGGTTTTTGTGGAATATGTAGAAAACTAAAAACATTTTTTTCGTTATAAACATATGAGCTAAAAGATACTTTTTTTACCATTAATTTGATTATAGATTATATTTACCTATTTTTCATATTATTTAAGTTATGTGACTCCAAACGTTTTCATTTTTTACTGAGTTGTTGATTTTCGTTTGCACGTTTATTCGTTGAGCCCATCGATATACATGTATGTATATACACTAATTATGCGAATACATTTTATTGTTGTATATTAACTATTGTATAGTTTTAATAAGGTATTATTATACTTTTAAGCTAGTCTAGGCTCGATTTATCACTTCAAAATTAGCAGAATGTGAGTTGTTGGCACACGGGAGTGGAAGACATACTGATATATATGAGTATACACAAGATGCCTCGGTTTGAGTAATAATTTTGTCGCTTCAACAGAGGCAGACTCGAGCTGAGGCAGTTTAATAAAACTGTGATTTGTGGATTGTTTATATACGATCATGAATGAATATAACTTGTGTTATGTAAGTACGTCGTCAATGGTCAGTGACCTTTGCTATGTATTCTTTGAATATGGCGTCTAAGTAACATTAGTAAACCAAGTGTAGACATGTGACTCGGCATCCTTCTAATTCGTATTGTTTTTCTAGTAAGTTCGTAATTATTAAGCTCAAATATATTTCAATGGAAAAAAATGTTTCTTTCAATTAAGTTAGTGTGTTATGTTTTTGTTAGAACCTTAATCTCGCTTTATTAATGTATGTACCTACATATTGATTATGAAAATCTATGGAAGTATATTTTAGTAGTACAGTCAATTCTGTTGAGCTTTAATGACGCTATAATTTATGAAATTTAATGTAAATAACACATTGTATATAATATAACTTTATACATAATTTTTTTTGAATTTTGAAATACCCAGTGGCAAGCGGGTTTCTCAGTTTTGTTATTGATGGGATAAAAATTACGTAGAATTTTACTTCTATGCATTCCTGATTTAGGTTCGTTTGTACTCATATATAAATATGTATGTTGAACAAAAACGACGAAGAAACACCAAGATAATAAGTAAGTAATAAGAATTGTGAGTTGCATTATAAAATATTATTTTTACTCTCAGGCAACCGCGGCTTGTCGCCGAAATATCACAACAAATCTTATGTACTAAGGAAGTGTTCCGAAACGACTTTCACTAATTGTCCCACCGCGAACGAGTAAGCTGCAAGCGACAAAAAAAATCTCGAAGAATATAGAATAGTAAGGCTAAGGCAGTAAGTTTGTTTGGTTTTCACTCACCCTTTTGGCAATTTCTTTGAATAACTGCGTGAAACGAAGACAAAGGCGAGTTATATTGTGAGTTTATCGATAAAAGGCGTTGTAAGTATTACATTTTAACTAACTCTTGACATTTGTACTGTATTCATGTTATTACATTGTACATATAACTGTTAGAGCTAGCAGCTTTTATAGATAAAGTAATAGATTTTTATTATTGCATTATAACATTTAATTCGCAATACGCTTCTCGTTAGAGGTGGGATGAGTCCCTAATATCTACGGTTTGTTCGAGTTTACGTTTTACGTATCAATTGGCAGCAATATCATTATTTTTTACTGGACAATTATGTCGCGCGGTGACCACTTAGCCTAACTCCTATTTACAAGTATAAAAAGTTCGAAAATATTGGAAAACGCGATGGAAGACTGCGTTTTCATTGCGCCTTATTAGAATAACAAAAACGTTTTATCACATAGATATTATCTAAGGATACGACGAAATCACAATGCTTAAGATTAAGTTGTTCCCCAATTACAAAATACGTCAATACGCGACGTCAAAAAAACCACAAAAATAAAACAAAAAAAAATCAGGTATAACGATAGGTAACGTTCGAAAGAAAACATTAAAGCGATACGACAATTTTGTCAATTGTTACTATTATTATTCTAAGTTTTGAACAACTCGCTGGTAACTTTAGTTTTTATTAAATAACAAATACATTCTGCGTAGATAACACGTGTAATATAAAAAAAATGAAATTTTCATTGCGAATGACATTAATAATATTCTAATCGGTACAAAATGAGTATTAAAAACGTGTGTTACTGTCTACGGGATTCAACTTCATTCAAGTCACGAATCGTAAATAAAATTACATTGCGGGAGGCGACTACAAATGTAGTGATTTTAAAATTGGACGAAATTTAACGTCCAGTTGTAATTATAAATAACAGTTTAAAAATAACTGGCCTTGATCGTGTGCTCAAGAAAGCTTGAAAGTTCAATCGAACTACAGTACTGATAACATATCCACTTCATAATAATGCCTGATAAGGTTTACATTAAAACTAAGATAGTAAAATATTTAAAAAAATAGAAAGACTCTAAAACAGCTCGCAGTGGAATTACGGAAGTGGTTAGAGAAAGGAAAACAGTTAATAATTACAGTCGTGAGATTATTAAATTGGTACCTAAATACGTTAAGTTTAACAAATCAAAATCATTTCAGGTCCCTATAATTTCTCTTAATTGTATACACCGAAACATCTTCCATGCTTTACAAATCTTTGGTGCTCATCCACATCGCATTAATATTCGGCACGAACGAACTGAAGTATTAAATGATAATATATTACGAACACATTTTACATTTACTTTAGAAGTTACATACATACATGTTAATGTTAAAATCTAATATTGAGATTTTATCTGTCGTTGAAAAGCTGCGAAATGACGAGTCAGATCAGATGCGCATTGGAACTGATGACGAGGGGCATATTACGCGATGCAAACAACATATTATATTGTGCTTCTACAAAATTTAATTATATGTACTAGTTTAATATTCATTATTGTCAATATCAATCAATCAATTTGTATGTATTTTACATATCAATACAATATCAATTTAATAATCTTCGATGGAGCACCAAGAATGTGACTAATACCCATGCGGTAACAGATGACGTTGGAGTGAATGAACAGCTCAATGATTTGTCTAAGCTTTAGGTTCCAATTCTGACTAGAGACACTGACAGTACACCTTAAATCCCAAGTGTAAGTCAATGCAATGCATTGCCACGTCACCGGTAGATTCATGAAAACACTGATTTAAATTAGGAGGTAGTTCATGTGACGTAAAGGCTGTACAAGCTTCGCAACTTTTCTTTGACAATATTGCCTATTTTCTATGCTTAAGGAATTAATGTGTCGGTGGCTTTAAATAATATTTACTAATGAAATACATCTCTCAAATAAATACTATCTCGGAAGGTATTGGTCCCGGATTATAATTTTTAAACAAATTATAACAATTTGGACCCATTCGGCAAATATGATTTTTAAATTAGTTATTAACATCACATTCGCAGTAATCTTCACCTGCGAATGCCTCACATGAGTATCGCTCTGCGATATCATTCTTCTTAAAACTAATCACTTATTATAATATCCTTTTAAACACATATCACAATTGAACTCTCTGACCGAGAGAAGAAGTTTCAAAGTCCAATGGTACGCGTGCGCCCGCGTCACGTGGGCGGACGTCATTCGTGTAGGTTTTTGCTGAGTAGTAAGCTATTGTGCGGTCCCGAAAGATGTCTGATGAGTTCTGGTAATGCTTCAAATGTGAGTTGACAGAAACAGCAATTGAACCGACCGGGCGTGTTGGTTCGACCGTCGTTTTCACTTGAGGATATGACGTTACGATGCACAGAACACAAATGCTTAAGCAAGTGAGCTTTTTGTTTGAACATAGCGACGCAGAGTCGACATGCGAAGGGTTTTTCTCCTGTATGGACTCGAAGATGCGTTTTGAGATTCCACGACATACCGAATTGCTTGCCACAGTATTCGCAGCGGTATTCACGTACTGGCGCCTGTTTGCTTGAACCCTGTTCATGTTCCGTTGATGGTGGCTCATCGCCACCCATTTGTGGTTGACATAGCCACGGGCCCCAAGAACCCGCGCTTGGTGGTCGATATTTAAGAGCCTCGTCGTGGCCAGTCGCGGGTGGAGTAGCACTTCCTTCTGGTATAAATGGTGGTGCTGAACTACTTAACGGATGTAAAGCCCCGAGTCTAGCACTCGCAACGCCAGCTAACGCCGTACTTTGTCCGTACCGTAAATGTATCTCCTCTAAGTAACCAGGAGTGAAAGGTACAAATGGTGGATTTTGTGATGGGGAATTATGAAATCCGGGTCTTCTTTTCCGATGAGGCGTGACGACGTAGTTTTCCGGCGAAGTCTGTACGAGTGACATTATATCTTGGTCGGGCGCTTTAAGGTGTGGGTAGTCCTCTAATTTTACAGCTCTGGGGTCAATTTCTGCTTCGAGAAAATGTGATTTTCTTTTGGTCCTTTCAACACCTCTGCCTAAACGGTCATTTAATAGTTGTCTTCGGTACACTGTTTCTGTTGGCGGGTCTTCTTGGCTTGATGATGTAGATCGTCTTCTTCCAATATTCTGGAATATACAGAAAAAGAAATTAATATACGTGAATTAAGTAGGAATAAGACGAAATAATGTTTTCATTGTGTCCATATACGTTACTACCAGACACTGAAATAAATAGATATAAACGTTACCTTTGCTGCAATTGTTTCAACATCTAAGTCTTGTGAGTCATCGTGTTCACTGCCCGTGTGGTCATTCCTTGCTAGAGACAAATTGACTGGATTGGAGGAACTCCGCCGCCTTGATGTTAATCGACCGCATTCTTTGTCTCTATTCTCGCCATCGTGGTCGTCATCTTCTCTCTCGTCGTTGCTGCTGGTTGACATGTTTTCTTTTTTTATACTTAGCGACTCTGACTCGCCTTGATCTTTGTCCTTGCTGTAACTCGCGCCAGGTGTGACTCTGTCGCTCTCTGAATGTGACGACCCGGATGGAATATCATGCTTACTGCTTTCGTTACTGTTAATATCTGTTTTGAGGTTCTTTGCTTTTATTCTCTCGCACGATCTATTTCGTTCTTCTGCTTGCTGGCGTTCCTTTGTAGATTTCCATACGTCTGACTTTATTTCGAGGAGCTCAAATAGTTCTTGCATGTCATCGATTTCTCCGGACTGTAATATGACGACAACATTTAATTAGTAATTAATAAAATTGAATTGATGTATTAACCAAGCTAAGAAAAGTAATGTTATCGAATTATTACGAAAAATGCTTGCCTCAATGTATGCTTGACCGCTATATAGGAAAACAAGGAGATGCTTCATTAGGGTGCTGCTTATGCCTGACATGTGGATTGTGACTGGATTCTCGACCGACGGCGTATCATCGAGGATTTTCCTGAAATAAAGCAAAAAAATTATATATAATTTGTAATCTTACGATGTGTGCTTCATGGTTCAGTTCTGTTCAGGCAAAAAATACTTTTTAATTTGGGTCTGATGTTGATCAAATTATAATAATTAAATTAAATCAAGGCAAGTTACTCGTACTTACATAATCGCGCATTGTACTTTGTGGCAGTTAACATTTTATTTTATTCATAAAATTTCCTGAACCTGTCGTTAAATTTTAAGTACTAAAAATTTATACGGCACAATTAATTAAAGTTAGCGATTATACTGATATACTTGATGTATATAATATTTTCTGAGGTGTGTGAAGTTTACCAATCCGCACTTGGCCAGCGTGGTAGACTACGGCCTAAATCCCTCGCAATATGGGAGGAGACCCGGTCCAGCAGTGGACCAATAAAAAGGGTCGAACAACAGCTTGATGTACTTGCCTGATAAGCGGGCTGGCAGCAGCCATGACGATGCGGTGCGCGGCCAGCGGCACGGCGTCGTCGCAGACCAGGACCAGGTCGGAGTACCTGGCGCCGCGCCACGCCGCGCCCACCTCGTTCAGGATGCAGGCGTGGTGCTTGCCGTACGTCAGCGTCAGCAGGCCTTCGCCCATCATTCCAGCACTGGAAGGAGACAGTTTATGAGTTTTTGAAGAATTTTTATGTCAATTTCAACACAATATCACTCTTCTCTAACACCGATATGACATAGTCATATTTACTTGTGTTGAAAATACGCATAGTGATGGAGAACTAATTTGATTAGATATATTACATAGGACTTTTCGAGATTGCTTTTTCTTTATTTTTAGCTCGGCGCGCGATTAAAGCATCAATTTCTTAAACCCACTTATTATAAAAAAATGTCAGTAATATTATATAGTTATTACAGAACTGGAATGATTTATTAATTTTAAAATAATAGATATCTATCCGTATCTCATGGTACATTCTTCTACGATAAACATTTGAGCAATAAAGATCACTTGCATGTTAATGTAAAATTATTTTTGATTTTTAATTACCTACTTCTGTGCTGAATTCTAGTAAAGTGATTATATCCGTGGATGAGTTTCCTTTGCATATTGTTTCGACTAATTGTAAGATGAGTTCAATTGTGGTTTCGTGAGGCAACGCTCTGTGTGTGCACGATATGAGCGAGTGAAATCATACAGAAATTGAGGTCCGCCTTAATGTTCTCGGTTCATTAGTCTCTATCTATGCCAAACTGAAAATCACCGCTGCAAAGCAAGGCAAGGTTGCGCCCAGCCGACTATTAACTATAAACGTTTCAATATCATCGCCAGCGGCAAAGTTGAAATCGATTTACAGAACCAATTGTAAATGATTTGTTGATATACAATTCTAATTTTGCCGACATTCGACTCGTGGACCTACTTTTGTCGGTACAAAAAAACGTGGAGAATTCAAATGAAATGCGAATTAAGACATTAAATTGGTCACCGAAAGATGTCCCCGCGACGGTGTTGGAAAGCCTGTCGCAAGGTGACCTTGGCCCGACGAAGTATCGCAACGTGGCATTAGAATTGCGATACAGACGCAAGATCGTTTAAAATACGATCAACGAACTGTTCTTTAGTATTGTGCGGTCGTTTAGCAAGAGCGGCCCATCGGCGGCAGCGTACCTCATTGTTGTTAGCAAACGTAGCTCTATTGTTATTCTGTTTCAGCTAAAAGTCATATATAATTGCATAAAGAGCTGAGCGTAAGACGAGATGAAATTGGTTTCGGTGCTACTGACGGTACCCGCACACCATACTGACTATTGCGGGCATTGTCACGAACTCACTTTGAATGTTTGTTGAGTTTTCGATGCACCGATGAACAATAAAGAGATTAGAATCTAGACTTAAATAGTGTTTAATATAAATTATTATTTAGAAACAATCGTTTAATACACTCCGCAAAAATAAGTAGGATTGAAATTGATCAATGTTATATTTGTGTATATGCCATTCGACATTCATAATTAAGCTTCTCGACGCTCGTTGAAAAGGATGTTTGTAAAAACTATAAGCAATTAACTCTAATTAACTGGTATGCTAATAAGTTGAATAAAAAGGAGTGAGAACAAAGACCCAACATTTCCTTGAGCGCGGGAAACGTGAAGTAATTTCAATTACAAAATAAGTTATCTCATGTTGTAAGCTCAAATTGTAATATATAAAGTTATTTAGATTATTCAAAGATCTAGTTATTTCATTTATTTTTGCTGCTGTTCAACGGAATTTTAATATCCCGCTAATGAGTATTTATACCTAAACTTTTATAACTATTATGTACTATATGTAGTGTTATTATAATGACGTAAGTAGTACTTAATTCATTGTAGCTTAATAAACATAGATATACAATAAAAACTTCCTGCATGTACATATTTTCATCGTAAATATTAAGTAGCTAAAGTTTATAAAAACAACTAAGTACCCAGAGATTCAGTATCTGTATTTTCGTTGTATATAAGAGGATATTTAGCTACAAACAAATTATACAGTGTCAAGGATTTTATTTATGGTTGGAATTTTCTCGGACGGCAAATCATGTATAATTTTTCTTTTACAAGTGAACGTGTGTGTTACAAGCGATTTTGGTCCTTGGGGTGACTAAATACATGTCATTTCGTCGTGGTGGGGTCTGTCAGATGATGTTCAGTCGCCATTGTGATTTCAGGGCGGCGCGCGCGCAGCGGACCGCGGCCGTCTCGCCCGCCATTGTCCGCGGGAAACCATACGTGACGGTGCACTCACATGTCTTGCATTATATCGCGTTTACAGGGTTAATGTGAAAATACTCGTGCCTACATGTACAGTAAGTTCTGAAAAAGAACGAAAACGAAAACCCAGGAAACTCATTTTTATATTTATTATGTACAGATCCACGTGTCCCCATATTTATGGTATTGAAATTGTATTAATGAAAACCATAATTTGATATTAAAAGACATTATTGATGTAATAACGATTGTGTTAATATTTAATGAATAACAAGAGATATTGCTAAGAAATTTTATCGCACACGGTCATAAGCATTCAGTTATATTGAGACAACGCAACCTAGCGGTTTGGGCACAAACGATCTATAATAGGTCGAAGTGCCTCGAGCCGCAGGGCTCAGCCTTCTTCCCAAATAAATAACCTAGCGGTCACGGTCACAATTTATTATCTTCATATACCAGATAACTTCTTAAAGTTGCCACCAGATGGCAGCAATCTAAGTTTACATTTTCTATTCCCAGATGGCGCTAACGGGAATAGCTAAATTGTAATAATTGTCTACTCAGCGGTTTCATAATACTTAGCGTTTTATACGCAACTTAGTATCTACATTAGAATTTGTAAAAACTATTGTAATGAAATGCTTAGTGACGCTAAAGGTTTTATTTGTTTAAGTGTTATTTGAGGTGTTTTGGCCTTGGCTTCGTAAAACTCTACTTTCACTCATACTTTTCAGTAAACAAAATTCCGGAAACATGTAATTATACAATCGCTTTATTGCTTTATCTACCTCTTACTCGTTAATACGTTTTAAATGAAGGTGATAATAATTAATTGGCTGTTTTCGATACCAACAAGATTATGTTTCGAATTCATATTTTATACAGGAACGAGTATCTATATTTATTAATAAACACAATGTACCTAATTATTTTAATTAATAATGAAAGTCATAATCATAAGTGTATTCATGATTTGTTTTGCTCCATTTCTAATTACATTACATTTTCAATGATAAATCAGATCAATAGGTTACCATTTGTGAAATTATTAATTTAAAAATTATTATTATTTTTTGTATCAAGATTTGGATCGTTAATTTTGAAATCTCGTTTTAAAATTTCAGTATTCTGTTATTACCGACTTATTTGGATCGTTGATTTTGTAGTGTCTAATTATTTTAAACCGCACTGTTGGCTTAATGTTATGCAGATCTGTCTCAGTGAATATGGCTCGATCGGCAGCCATAGGTATGCGATAATGCAATCGGTCGTTTTGATTAGCGTTGACAAATTGTTATGCACTAACAACATTGTCCATAACTGGTTTGTAATAATTCGCCCGCTTTGTTGCGGGAAGGAAGCGAATAATTCTATGAAATGTTAATCGTTGTTGAACTTTGAACGCGAGAATTCTTCGGGCAAATGATTAATGCTGGCACGACAGTAATGCTTTAGGAGTGATGGATGAACAATCGTTAATAATAAACAATTAACACTTAAAAAGCATCAAATAATATGTCGTTTACAGAAAAAGACCAGATTGAAACAATATACAAGTTGGTTAATTAAAGATGAATAAACAGCAATAGAGTACCTATCATTTATTCGAGTGCTAGGAGCATAACATAATTTATATAAATACATACAATACACGTAACAATATTATGTCAAGGAATCTGTTTAAATAGATCTAAGGTGGGCGTAACCACGGGCGGCCAGCCGATCCTCAAGCAGTGATTGATAAACCAACAAACAAATCGTAAATTGAATCACAAACGTATGAAATTCGTTATAAACAGGAAATATTGCAGCTAGATGTGGCTATATGTAAACAAGCGGCTATAAAAATATCTCAATCGGTACAAGAATCAAGTGTACAACTCAAGGTTGGATCATAAAAGAAATACGCCCGACGCGTTACATAATTCTGCCTACACTAATTAAGCGCGTACCGACCTAGAATGGTCAAGTTACATTATTATCGTTTACTAGATCCATTCCAATTCTAGATTGTTTTAGTCCTCTAATGGAGTTTATGACAGCATGTCACTGTAAAAGGAGGAACAGCGAGGAGTGAATGGTAGCGCCGTGTAATTGAAGATAATTGCACTTCTCAATTCAAATCAACGCGTACCACAGTCAATGTTGCAGCGTTGATCGCACGAGAATCATTCGCAAAGGTAATTCGAATGATTGTGCAACTGCCAACGCTTTTAAATATGCAATGAATAAGTATCCAATAACGAGAAAGTTATTCTCTGTAATAACGAATAGTAACGAGAAAATGTTAATGGACAATAAACAAATATTACTCATTAAGCTGAATATAGAAGCGTATTGGATTTCGGTTGTAACGGAAGTTACAGCGAAGGCAGCTGCGATATTGTACTACAAGTTTATGTTGAGTGTTAGTGGCGTAGTCTCGTAAAACGAAACGTGTGTTATGGTAAAAGGCAACATTAGCCAAGATGACAATTAATTGGCCCCGTCGCCGGAAACAATAAGTAAAGTAGACGTAAACGTTGAACAGTTTACGAAACGGCACGATATCGATGTTGCAAACTGTGAAATTGTACACCGCCACTCTTGGCCTACTGGAGCGTAGGATTGGGAAAAAAGTTCCAACTTTCCCCGTCTATTGCCAAATAATTGAAAGTTACGAAAATGTCAGCGATCGCGCTGTTTGTTCAAGCCGTATTGGGCTGTAATTAATTACCTTTTTCACGTTATTTATTAGCTTATTTTTTTCTGTTTTATTTATAAGGGCATTGATAATGATGCTTGGTGCTATTAGATACATTTACAGATGAACGGTGATACCTCGAATATTGGTTAGCATTAATTAGTGTCGTTAACTGAAATGACTTCTAAGGGGTCGCTATAAATTAACTTCATTACTGTACCATTGACCCAACCTTACCTTTTGTTAGCAACGCTCTTGAAGCTGACTTGTGTCTGTCAGTCTGTCACTAAAGCTATAAATAACGGAGCATTTGTCATAGCGGACGCATGATTATAGATTTATGTTTATGACTCAGTCAATAAATGTATTTGAAAATGTTAATGGTTTTTCTATATAATTGGTATTTCGCACAAAAAAAACTACATAATTGTGGGTGGTTATATGAAATATAGGAGGCATTTTGAACGTGGCGCCAACTTTGAAGGTTTCATATCTCGTACTTTTACTTGGCTGATTAAAGAAAGCTTATTCCACATTAAACAAGTTTTCGATCAAGATTCAAAACCGCTCTGTAGTAGGTAACTAAATAGCTATGTCGCTAAATGTCGCTAATTAATATAACAGTTATTAAATTCTCTTGAGACTACTTAACCAGACAGCTAATCAAATAAATTAAATTTTTATCTAATAAATAGTTGGTACGGAAAATTTTACACCCAGGCATAAAACTACTAGTAGCAAAACAGAATTGTCTGTTCTCTTGGACAAGAACCGAACTCAAATGATCGATCGACCATCTATTTGGTCGTCAAGGTCATTAACTACTACACCAATATACCTTCCAAATTATAATGTTCGCTAATCAGTTCTTCGTAGTACACGCACGTGTTTAAGGCATGAGACTATCGGGCCTTATACATAAAGCTATAAGCTGTAATAATTGCATTACATTTCCCAGCTTTACCAAAGTTCGGGATAGGGAATTTAATGTGAAAAATAGTTTTAAACTTGATAATTAGTAAAATTACTGTATTATGCTGCATTACCATAAAATACTAGAATAAAAAATGCTGTATATAACAAACATACATGAATTTACCAGAGTATTGTTCCATCGAACACCTGTTAATACTT
This sequence comes from Aspitha aspitha aspitha, assembly GCA_018246895.1. Taxonomy (NCBI): domain Eukaryota; kingdom Metazoa; phylum Arthropoda; class Insecta; order Lepidoptera; family Hesperiidae; genus Aspitha; species Aspitha aspitha. The sequence continues at coordinate 14,793 of DWGJ01000667.1, read as the reverse complement.
GTTCCAAATCAAAAAAAGAAAGATAAAAGTTTGGACGAAGCGTATGAATTTCACATATGTTTTCAATTACTTCGCGTATTCAAAATTCAGGGCCGATAAAATAATAAGTAGCATACATTTTAATATAAATATGTATTATGTCGTTTCTAAATTTAGATTGTTTTTGTCGAAATGACATTGTTGTGTCGTTATCTCATTTTATTTTATACGGATTCAGTTAGAATTTGCCTTTTCAATTATTTATCGCCTCTTTTCTAAATGCTGCTGTTACTATAAGTCAATGATTATTATTAAAAGTACTGGGATTTCATCAGTTTTTTTCTACCGTTAGCGTTATAGTATATACCGTTGTATATTTCTCTATGGATGAGAAGCAAATAATACTATGATGGTTAACACATATTATCTTATCTAGTTGAAACCTCTTACTTCGGTAATGGTCATTGTCTGTCTAGATTTGAAATGAAAATAAGTAAATTCATTAATAATAACATCGCTCCTGCAGATGTCTTATATGCAAGTCTCCACCCTGCCAGTTCTTCGAAGCTTTCCCCCATTCAGCATTCCTGTATATGTATTGGGAACTTAAAGGGTTACAGCCAAGAGATTGATTATCTTGTTCTTGTGACATTTAAAAAGGAGATTACAATTAATTTATCGGCAGAGAATTATCGCGTGATTCTGTTACCGTATACAGGGTTATTTACGTTTGTGTCGATCTTGAAGACTTAGAACATCTGTCAACTGATACATAGGTAGGTACATATTATGTCTCATAAGGAATTGAACACAGTACTAGAGCGAGAAATAATGGTCTTAAACATTGTACACGAAGTGTTACTTAAACAGCGAATGCTTTTAACCCATTCTGGAATTGCAAATGTATTATAGCACAATTTGTACAACTCGAATAAACAACAAATGTCGAAATTAATCTTAACTTTTCCTTTATCTTATTTTCGCAACTTTGTGTAAAATATTCATTGTATTGATAAATGTCAATGAAAGTGCCAATTTACTAGTCCGCTGGCATTTTATTCTGATGCTTTTTTGGATTTATTGGACAATGTTAATGGATTGCCATTTAAATGTGGAAATAGCGTAGCTTCGTATAACAAATGTTAAATTCCCACACAGAAATAAACTGTGATATTTTACAATAAAATTGAAATCGACTGGATTGTTAAGCCCCTAATTTGTTTCGATGTCGCGTTGTACTGGTTGAACAATGTTGTCGCTGGGAGATAAATAAATCAGAGCGGCAAGAATGCAGTTAACAATTAAACTGTCAGGTATCCAGGCTAGATCGCGGCATGCTTCGATGCGTTCGGGCCGTGAGGCTGGCCGCGTCTGTCGCTCGCTTCATTTGTCTATAATCGCTGAAATCTCATGAGTTTCGTTGGTGTACCCGTGACATTTTCATGCTCCGTTTAGAAAACTGAACTGATCGGATCAATTGGATTGTCCGTTGTCGTTTCAACGTCCGATGCACGTTCGTTGCGATTACAGACCGAATTCACAGAGTATTTCGAGCTCGTCAGTTACGAAACATTAGCAGCTAATTACGCCAGATGACTGAGCCATTGTAAAAAACTGAATAAATTATTAATAAGGAAGAATTTGGACCCGTGAGATCGGACGGAATAATAATTCCGGTAACATGACTTCAATGACGAACGCCCGGTACTTAGAAACGAGTCAGACCCCTTTACAAGCTTCTAACAGCCGCGCGGAGTATGAGCATGACAGAAAACGATAGTGATGTAAGTCGATAGTTGCTGAACAGGAAATCGCGGGGCGCGCGTGGCGAGCGATATGCCGCACACGCTTTGTGCCGGCGGCCTTCGAACGAAATGTTTAGTGGTGGTACCGACCGCGCTGTATACACCACATACAGGTCATTATGTAATCCCAACTCCACAACAAATGCCAGTTCATTCATAAGAAACACGGTCAGTTCAGCTATCTGTGGTGTATCATCAGCGGCGTTGTTTACGTTTGTAAGGCAATAAGTCTGCGCGAAGAAACTATTGCGCGGTAGTGGGCTCTCTGTTAAACGTTGTTTACTACACCGCAGTGGCCCGTATGAATTTACGTTTCGAGAGCGATAAGCCATTGGTGATAACTACTTTTACGTAGTGAAACAAGGAACTGTTTAAGTATGTAAATCAAAGTCGTCTAGAATCCAACGCGATCGTTGTCGTAACGATAATAATATGTATATCATCTTGATTTTTGCTCTTATTTACAATAGTGTCAAACTATGATTATAAATGTATCTAATTACAAAAATGTTACCATATTTTATACTAAAAGCCCGACAGCATTAGAAATAATGGATGAAATAAATTTTGCGGCTATAAATCTTTTGTTAGTCAGCTGAACAAATTTGCGAATGTCATTGGGAAAATGTAAACAATTTGTGCGTTTGTTAGTTATTTGCGCTTGGTGTACAATATTACACTCAAAATACAGAATCTGTAAGGGTTAATAAACCTTGATACATTAGCTAAATGGCCGATGGAAATATGCAAAGTAATTCGAAGAATTTCATTCTTGCAAGGCTTCGACTAAACAGACTGGGCGTGGTCGATTGAATATTAACAATGAATGCCGAATATTCAATTCATTCGTAACATAACTTAACTTGTTATTTTCAGTTGTTACCTGTTACTTCAACAGCTATCCAGAATACATTCCATTGCAATAAGCTTTATATTAGTACCAATTTCTTACGCTATTCTTTAATATACTTTCATGCTCAACTCATAGCCGCATTGATATTTAAAAAGAGCTATCTTAAATGTAATTAGGAGCTGTGTATTTGGTCACGTTGTTTATCGTGCGTAGCAGAATAGTAAGAAACATTTCGGTCCGTGTGAGATCATTGGTTACATGAGTCCGTGTCCTGACTTGGGCACTCGATCGTTGGCAAGTGACAAATGAATTTATTTATAAATGACGTACCCTTGCGAGAGAGTCTTGGGCTGAAAGCGCGAATGAGTTTTACCTTCGATGATGCTAAAATAGCTCAACAGTTACACTCTCACCTTGCGTTTGATTGACGATTGATCCCTTGTGCCAGATAGCTGCTAAATGATAAACAAACAGCTACAATGCTCGCCATTTTACACGATTGGTGTTAAGAATTCCATATCTCGATTGTAATCATTATAATAAGTAACGCATCTAATATCTTCAAAACCTTGACTCCTCTTAATATTTACCACTTGACTCCGAATCTCACGCAATTTTTTCATGGCTACTATATAGTCATGAATATTTATGTATAATTATGTTTCAAAATTTTATATCAGTTTCAAGATCATAGAGATAGATTTTATATTACGCACTAAAATTGAAGCACATTGACAATAATATTTTAGTGTTATTCTTATCAGACTCAATTCTTACAGATGATATTCTCTAAATATACATAACGTTATTATTAGTATGTGTGTGGGTACTGATGAATGATTGAAGGTAGCTAATTCTTGTCTCTTCGCTCTTTGGCCTCACGTACGCGGAGTTACCTTCGGCTGTGGAACTATTCCTATCAAATATCTACTTCTCTATTTTGTTTTATATATTAACAGTCGCAATTTGTACATCTGAAGCCTAATTAGAATGATGATTGTTTGAAAGAGGTACATTAAATGAGATAATTATATCGTAAGTAAACAACCCAATTTTAGTTTAGTTTGCTTAATTAATTATAGTTTCAAGTTTAGCGATATCAAGCAATTAAGTCAATGTTAAATGAGGAATTACATCTGATCAGATGGTGGTCGTTACAGAAAATGTCTCGGTAAAGCGCCCCCGGCATATTACTAAGTTTTCGCAACGTTTTTGTTCGGAAACAAATCGAGTTCGTGTTCGACATTTCGCGATCACTGCGGCAGTTAGATGACTATTTATAAAGAACGTGTCTAAGAAAAGGTCGAATATGATTGTCGGCAGTCATTTGAATATCTCTTCTGTTATTACAGCAAATTATGATAGATTAAGTCATCCGCATAGAGGCGGTTCTCACGGCGGGAAACCATCCGACCTTGAATCGGGTAGGTGCTATGAACCTCTAAATGTACTGTGTAATCGATATCTCTTTTTGTTCGCTACAAAATATTTTCTAATCGTTTTTGTTTACGTTGCATGTAAACACCGCACACAGCATCAGATTAAAACGATTAACATCATCGGCTTCCGTTTACTCGACTGTTCTCTACAAACGGTTCGAGGTGAACTACACTCGACCAAGGTCCGTTTTGAAATAGGATGGCACTTGACCTTCAGGATGAAAGTCAACAGAGTTGCGCAATACATCTACGCGAGCGCACAGCACTCGATGCTAATAACCGACTGCGAGACATATTGGAACCTGGTCATGACCCACATAACGCGTTGAAGGATTTCACATATTTGGAAGACGATGATTTCAAAACTGCTAGAATTTTAAGGTGTGTTTTGTTAGCGTGGCGGTGCCAAGGCAAGACGTAACATTACATTCTACCTTTGGTGTAGTGAAAGAATTGTATGCTTTCAGCATTTCTTCCACGTTTATAGATTCAACGATAACCACACCGACAACCGACAAACAATGCTGAATCATCCGTAACCGTCATCCGCATTCCGTAATATCGCTTCTTAGAATTCTTTCTTTGGTTTCTTATTCCGCAAAAAGTAGTAACGCGGACGTCGAACTAATCTGAACGTTAAATCGCTTTGAAGCCTGCGAGAGCAGACTATATTTTTCATTACTCCTTTCTACTTGTCTATGTTAGATCGGTGAACGCACACATACGCGTCGCACGTGTTTGGTGCGGTGTGTGTGTGGGTGTGGCGCACACTAGAATCGTCGCAGGCGCATGTAGTGAGCGTGCGTAGATCCGTGGCACGTTGCATAGGAGGGGGAGGTAGGGCCGGCGAGTGGCCCGCGGTTTTGTAAGAACGTTTTATTTCAAGGTCACCCGAGCAGTTTTTAGAAAGTTACCTCACATCAACTCGAGTGTTAGGTAAAATTAATATAATTTGCATTTATTTTCGTCAGCTGGAAACATGAACGCATTGAAAGGATCGAATCGTGATAGCATAGAACACGATCGCTCTAATGGTTACAGATGAAATTACGTGTATGTACCTATGTACGTACGTGGCAATCGCTGGTTTTTATGAAAACAAATACCGGTTTCAAAGTACAACAAGTTATTGTTACCTATTTGTTTTGCATATTGATTAGAATCTTACTTACCGCTTGCAATAAATGGTGAAGTCGAGATAATGTAGATACATACATAAATATTATGAAAAGAGTATTATCCTTATGTAAAACGTGTTTATTGATACTATCGGATGATTTGGTAGCATCTACATACATACAACTCACGTATAACGAACAAACTGCACAATGCTCACAGAAACACAGTAAAAATGTCGCACTAGTCTGTGTCATAATTTACTCAATTAATCTTCAAGAACAATGCTGCAACGCACTGTATGGAAATAGATGCTTGTTGAAGATTTCATACAATCATTGAATCGAGAGGAAGACGTTTAGAAAACGGGTGTATTTGAAATCAAGAAAATTACAGATGCTTAAAATAGATTGATCAGACCATAAAATGAAAATTGAATTAGGAGCGAGTGAAGCTGAATCAGTCAGTGGAATAAGTAGATAAAAATAACATCACAGTGACGAGGAACAGCTGCCAGTTATCACAAACATTGTCCTTCATTTTATGATCTTAGATAAATAAAAACAGATTCTACAATAAGGTCAAAAACAAATTATTACAGCTTTAGAGATTAATACATTCAAATTCTCTATCTTTATTTCATTCCGTACGATCAATGAGAAATCGTATAAGAATTTAAGCCGTCATCTGTTACTAATTTCGCTGTGAAGGACTAAAATAAACCGCGCCTATTCGTTTTAATATTCGTGAAACCATCTCCACATTTCACATTTCATCACCGACGCGCTCGCTTCCATATACGTCGCGTTGATCTTCTCTCGCTGGTGTCGAAATGATGAAATTTAGTTGGATGCCATTTCGTGGGCTTGCGTAACGTTCACGCTAAATTTTGCTGACAGAGAAAGTATACGAAAGGCTTTACGTAACTCGACCACGTAACTGTTGTAGCGACTCGGTTTTGATTTCCTTGCTTTTATGTCCATCACTCTTGCGTGATTATTTCGGATAATTTTAGCTCGTTTAACACATCTTACTTGCTCTAGTGAAAAAATCTCAAAGTGCCACATAAAACGGTGCATTATGTCTTTGTTGGATGACGAATTTTGTTGAACATTCTGATGCGACCACAATTGCTTTAATTGCTTACAATTATTTTCAGCTTTAGGAGAATAATCCGTTATTACGCCAGCATAAAACGTTACCAATGTCGGACAGATAAATATGTTTGAGTTGTTGATGGAATACATTTCGATGAAAATCTTTATATAATGCTATTGAACGATTCAACATGAATGTGTGAATGAGAATGAGGAAAACACTTTTTTGTACGGCTACGTGACATGTGTGAAATGGAAGCCGCAACGCAGTTTCAAGTTGGAAATTTTCTTTGGAATTGTTGACAGTACACATAAATAAAGAAGACCTGTTTGAGACGTATGTACACGTGTGTTTTTAGTGTGAAGGTGTCAATTGCTGATGATCGTATGTTGCGAATTATCGCTTCCAAACTAACAAACTATAATGCTGTTGAAATGCAAAAGTAAAGTGAAGCATTAGTCGCATTGCGGCCGGTCACAATGCAATCTCTGTCCCAATTTTGGACTTATCAGCGAAGTCAAATATTCAAATCAACAGTGTGTAGGTACGGGTACCTACTGAAGATAAGCGCAACTGATTTATGCGGTATTAGACTCCTTGTGAGAAACTAAGGTTGTCGGCAAAGAGGCAACATAAAAAAACTTAAGTATAACTTTCCTGTACATTTCTTTATTCTTATTTCATGGTAAAATGAGATCATACTACTAATATACTTCGAAATCATGATTTTTAATCTTCTTATACATCCTCAGTTACTCTACTAAGGCTTCTAAAACTAGTATTGCGAACTCGGCTCAAGGCTCGGAATTTGTTATAGAGATTGCCTACATTAGTCAAAGAATCCATAAACATTTAAACACACTGATTTTTACATTGAATTAATTATATTAAAACTTACCATATATAATTCATAACAAATGTGTAGTCATGGGCTTAAAACACTAACATAATAGACATAAAAATTAACATTTTCTGTGTCCTTTCATTTTCTATTCGTATTTTGAAAACTTGCATAACCCTTTGACATTATTGACATCTAGTTTTACCGTTTAATTTTACAAATTGCGGCAAAAAGGATATGCCCAATTTACATAAAATTACAGCAACATCCACTCTGATTAGTACAACCAAGCATATGCACCCAATGATCCATGCGATGTGTGCTTATAAGATTTAAATTTTTATTGACACGTCGAGAGTAAAAACAAAATTGACAAACCAAAAATAACGGTAACAACGTTAATTCGGTACAAAACAGAATCTATCACAATCGAAATATATATGTAGAATTGTGGTGATAACGCTTTAGTGTTCAAAATCAAAACATAATTGACGCATTAAATGTCTCGGTGACAACGGTAATCGATTTAATTCGATACAAAACAGAATTGGTCTCAATTGAAAATATGGAGTTGAACAGAATTGTGAAAACATTAAGAATACAGACGTATATTCCAATGTACGTAGTCATAGCTAACTAGCTGTTCAGGACTTCCAACAATTTATGTGGCAAATTAATTTCGATCTAGTTACAGTTTTGTGCTAGCGCCTTGCAAATGATTTATTGTTGTCGGGCCAGTAATGTCACTTAGCAAATTTCAACAGTATCTGAAATCAACCAACTATCTACTACTTCACATCGACATGCAGTTGGTATGCGGAATTTTGTTCACTTTATCTCAGTAGAACCTATTCCTATAATAAACTTTTCAACGGTAATACAAAACCAGTAGTTTTCATAAAGAACGGGAAGCTCAGATACGTTAATTGTGATAATATTTTAACACATCGCCACAAACATCAACCGTAGGTATGAGCCGAGAAAAAGTTGTTTTCATATGAATGGTACGAACGTTGCAATAATTCAAAGAAATGAAAAGCCAAAAACTGAATTCAATGATAGCGAATGTTCTCATTTCCCTCAATTAAGTGTTACTCGAGTATTGCTTAAGCGGGAGAGATGTGCCGTAATTGTGAGATGGTTATCTTTTTCACAACGTCGGCGAACTGATAACGTTTTACACTAAAATTGTTTTCATATACAATTTCATAACGTTTTTCTTCCGACCAAGGTAATAAGTTAACACAATAGCGCTCTCGAATGGAAGAAAATCTGATTTTACATTAATATAAGCGCGTTGCAGCAATGCGTCGGAATTATTCTTTGTAATCTATGTTCACCGACGACCGTAATCTATACTTAATATTATAAAGCTGAAGAGTTTGTTTGGTTGAACGCGCTAATCTTAGGAACTGCTGGTTCGAATCTAAAAATTATTTTTGTGTTGAATAGTCCATATATTGCGGAAGGCATATATAACATATATAACATCACGCTACAACCAATAGGAGTGAAGCGGTCATGACAAATGGTGCAAAAACGGGAAAATATTGATTTCGAGGCGGGCGAAACTGCGGGTATTCAAAGTAAGAGTATTCACATTTTCACATCCCCGAGACTGTCTGTCTTGTATGTGATAGAGTTTCTCAAAATCTACTCAACGGGTCTTTGTACGGTTTTTGCTAAAATAGTGCAAATATTGAGGAAGGTTTAGGTTAATAGGACATTAGTATTTATTTATTTAAATTGACTGAAATGTAACAATTACTGTTGAAGAGGTCTCGCGTTTACTTATAGATATTTTGTTAAAATTACCAAAGTAATATTTTAATACTTGACGAAAAATAAATTAATATGTAAAAACAATATTCCAACAATTTTGAACTGTATCAAAACATTAAATATTGGTTCGTTGGCCTTGTAGGTGATCATTTCTGTATTACTTTCAAGTGTTTTTACTTGTCTTTACGTTACCCTTCTATTTTGATAGTCTCGCAAAACTACACTGTAGTGGAATATAAATAATGTAGTCAGACCACTCATCGGGGAATTCAAAAGAAACATGCATCTATATTTATAGATCAATGATTCTTAGAAACCATAAGTTAGCTTCAACATACACACCTATAACAATACAAAACACTTGCCACGTGTAACAAAGTGCCATTAATTGTTGTAGATGAAAACGAATGAACGCGCGCGGAATACAAATAAAACTTATAAGCATCAAACTACATGGCAATGTAATGAGGAGATGCATTGCTGTGATCAATGGCAATATATCGATGGCAAGGTGTTATTAGCGAGACAGGAAGATCCTCTGTTGATGAGTCCACATAAATATCTGTGACCTCGAGCATGTCCATAGCAATATGTAGTATAACTTACTCCATAACCAACGAGATACGATTAACATAATCGACGTTTAAATACTATTTACCGAAGAATGTTGAACGGTATGTTTGCTTTTAAAAACATTTAATTAAATAAAACATGGACATTCTAATGCATCTATAAATTACTAACGGCTTATGGTAATAGTAATATATAGTTTCTATTAACGTAACTACCGTGCCTCATAAAGGTAGTGGCGGAGAGGAAACATCGCGAATTGTTTAAACATCTACCTATATATGCCAACTTGCAGTTTTTACAACACTTTTTACGCAAGTGGCGATATATGAAGTTGTTTTGTACTTGTCGACTGAGTTTATAAGGAAATCGAGAGAGAACAATTTTAATGCTAATTTTTGAGAAAAAAAACGTTTTTTTATATTTATTAATCTCGATAAGCCTGTAAATATGCCAATATTGCGTCCAAGTCAGTTCCGCGATTTTAACTAAAATGTTTATAGCACACAACGGTTATTTTCGTGTTGTTTATTAGTTTGTAGCATTTGATTTTTTGTTTAATGTTTCTAATGCAATCATAATTCTGTTATATCTAAAGCTCTAACTGTTGTAGGCGGGTACAATTAATTTTCTCGCTGTCACGTTAAATTATGAGACATCTATTCGTAAGCAGTCAAACAAGAATACGGGTGGAATGTTACTGGAATAAATCTAATAAGGAATACCGAGCAGTCACTTCTCCGATTACATTTGGCCCTACAGGGAACCTAAGATTAAGCTCGTAAACTTGGCGTATTTTCCTAGAACTCAGGCCCGCGGAGGTCAGGCACAGTCGCTCCAGTTAAAGCAAAAAGTAATTTTCGTTTAAGTTCCACAGCAGGTATTTGGGTAACTTGCAAACCCAGTTTCCTAGATATATCGTCAGCTAATGAAACGTTTACACTAATTACCGCCTCTGCTACTCTGATATAGCTTACCACACATTTTACAAATTCTTCGTAATTAATTGTTTGTTATTCACTATAACATGTTGCTTATAAGATTTAGATAATGTTATATGTAGTTCAAATTTTATACACATCACCCTCTGCTGCATAGTAACTAAGACGAAGACTTGAAGTTCTGAAATAAAGGTCAACAAAACTTATTCTATGCTCCAAACTCCGGTTATATACAAATAACTCATATGAATACAAGAGAATAAACCATTTACTATTGTTAGGATCAGTGTATCAGATACATAGCCAGATAATAGGTAATCATGGCATGAGTCAGGAGTCTATCTACCCAATTTACTGCGTCACACCTGAGTGTAAAGCGGGTCACGTGGCATTGGGAATATCTAAACGATGTATAAAACTCCTTATAGACCACGACAGCACTGCACTAACGTATGTAACCTTAAAAATGTTCCAATTTTTCCAAAATAGAAAAATGTAAATTTGAATATGAAATACACAGATAACGAAAAAGAAATTTACGAGAAATCAAAAGAGTTCCAATATTCACTGAGAAGGAATAAGGATAACAGTATATGAGGACACTCACTGGTCACTGCGCAGACCCGCTCAATTCGGCGATGACTGCGATTCTTTCACTAAAATGGTAAGTACCTATTATTCAATCGTGCATAAATAAACTTAAACGAGTGATTCACTAGCATTGATAACCTCTAACGCTGTTTTAATAGTGACAAATGTTGACGCAAAACAAATTCAAGTCACCGCCTGAGTGCAAAAACAGATATTAAGTTCGATCAATTAATGTTCTAACGGAAGTTTGATGAAATTTCGTACTTAGAAATCATCGTAAAGTAATGTTTGCGTCAGTTAACTAGACATTCTTGTCCTAAATCAGGGCTCTTATAATAAATACCTACACTCGCGGGCCTTGCAAAATAATAGTGACATTAGACAATCTGATATTTCAGCGTTAATGAATGAAGGATCGGCGTGATAAGCGTGCAATAACTCGAGAGGTGTCTTGCGTAACTTTCATTACGATACCGCGACCGCTTCTTATCAAATTTTTCAGTCATAATAGTAACTGACCTACCCGTACTGACATTTCGCTAAAAATATATCGTGGAATCAGGCGTGCGCTTTCGTTCACGACCGTTTAGTTTTAGTATGTACTAGGGTTGCGCTTGTGTGTGTATGTAGGTGCGCGTGCGTCGAATACGGAGTAGCTGCCTGCGGGAAACAGTTCGCTGGTGTGCGTAACGCACACACGCGTGCGCGCCCTACTCCGGATGCGAGCGCAGATTGTATGCCTGTGAATGTGCTAGACCAAATTGATAGGACTATGCGTTATCTACTACACTATTGTGCAACTGTGTGCGCGGCTCACGTGTGTGAGTTATTGTTTAGCAGCCTTGAGGCCTTTAAGTTATTTTACAACTTGCGAGCGATCGAATTGCCTATAAAATTGTGAACAATTAGAATTTGCGCGTAGATGGGGAATTTTATGACCACTGACAGTAATTAATCTATCGGCGTCGTCAAGGTTTAACGTTGACTATGTATGAATAGTGGTATTATTATGTATTAATTTGTAGATGTATGACGCTTCAAACGTTGAAACGTCATAAAATATATTATTTTTCTCAGTGTATCGCAATAGGAAGGGCCAATGAAAGTGTTCGTGTATGCAATAAATATCGAACACAAGGGTAACGTCGTAATAAATCTAATAGACCAAAACGTGACCTTTGAGTCTAGCAAGGACATTAAAATGGTATTATGAAAACATAAATCTGACACCTTTTCAATTTTATTGACTCGTCGGCCTTAAGAAAGTGTGTATCAATATTTTGGTACGAAAGCGGAAGACGTTAGATCGCACGACGCCGGCTATCGAGGCGGTATTGAGATGCGAAGGTGAACCGGTGGGATTTAAATGTTATTAAGGATGCGTGAACCCTAATTGTGTTGTGGTGCGTGTGTGTGTGGCCGTTTGAAGACCGTAGGTACACGAAGCCGCTGCGAGCGTGTGCGACCTGCGTGCGCGCAGACTAACCGATAACAATAAACTATTTCCGAAGTGACCCAGTTCGGACGTCCTTCGGTAATTTGTGCCGCCAGGAACAAGAAAGGGCCACGAGGAAATTTGACAGCGGCGTTATTAAAATTTTATTGTCAGTGTACAATAGATCGCTTTGTACCGATCGGCTAACTGCCGGGTATTGTTGCTGTTGTATAGATTTTTTTATGAAACTTGTAAAAATGGCGAGGCATTTATGACCTTCGGTCGGGTTCAGGATGCTGCAGAGTTGTCAGGTAGGGTCCAACCCCAATAAAAAGGAAAAAACTTAAGGTTTTTCGTAATATTGGAAGTTTTTGTCAGATAAGAAGATTATATAGTGTATCAAGAACTAGTACCAATTAACCTTGTTATGGATGCATGGAGTTTATTTTTATGAATACAGAGATTTATGCTCGGACTTATAATATAAATATCGTATTAGAACAGTTTCGACATCCTCTTAATATTTCATTCTTAACGTGTGATATCATTTTTAACAAGTTGTAAAAGTATATTCAAATTAACATTTATTCGGTATATTGAAATAATCTCCGGTTGTTACTGGTTTTAATTTCATTGAAAATGTAATTATGTTTCAGCTCCACATTTGGGTTTAGGGTTGAAATCCTATCATGCCTGTTTGACATCGTGAAGTTTAAAAATTAATAATCAATTAACTTTCAGATCAAATGTGAAAGTGAAGTTCTTCATAATGTTCCTCCTACAACATGCACTTGATGTAAACCTATCTCCTATAACTAGACGACACATATTTGTGCCGAGAATCGAACCCACGACATTTGACTTGGGAGTCACGTTCACTCATTGAAACAACGTATTGTATGTACAGTAATCAATTCTATCGTAAATGTTTTTGTTTTATTGAAACTCACGTTCGCCGATGAACTCATCACGCATATAATGTATTAAAGCAAAAAACAATAATGTTTTATTCATTTGCGTCTTGTTAAAATGTATATTTTGAATTATCGGTTGATTTATGTAGATACACATGTATCATGGGCAATTATGTTTTCGATTCTTCCAATCAGAATTATGCTTATCGTAAACTTTTTTATTATTTACACGACAGTGCATCGTGGTATGCTCCTTTCATACCGTTCCCAGTGGACTTGACAGGAGACAAAAATGCTAGGAGACTAGACCTCTAACCGATGAGCTTGTAAAACTACTTTGACGAACATAGAAGAGGAACCTTTAGGGTGCATTGCCATTAGGGATGAGCGAGGATGCGTAGCGAGGAATGTGTTTGTTAAGAACCAATAGGATCCCTTCATTTACCTATCTAGCCTCGCTTAGTACGCTTGCGTAGCAGTGTGAGGTCTCTCTCCTATTGGTTCTTAACAAACACATTCATCCTCGCACATCACCGGTGGAAACGCACCCTTAATCTCTGCCTTCCCTTATTGGCGATAGGTAGGACAGTATAACTAACTAACCTATATTCATAGGCGGTTATATTTCGAATGCGTTCAATCAAAATATGCTTATCGTAAACTCTTTATTTCCATGATAATATTTGATAAGTAACGTCTGCAACCAACAATTTATCACTCATATCATGTTTATATTACTTGAAAATACATTATTTCAATGTCATTGGAATCTCTCACTGTACTTAGTTGATATGTGTGTAATTGAATTCAAATTTGTTAAGTGTGTTAATAGGATGTGACGATTACAATCACCGGGCCGACGAGACAAATTAAAATGTGATTTAGGAACAGTCATGATGCCCAGATACCTTGTCTCCTTAACGTGAAAAACTCCTATACTTTTCTTATTTATAAATGAAGTTTTGAATAAATATAAAATCAAATATCACACGCTATGACGGTGATGGGAAACGTGAAACCTGCTTATTTTAGTTATCGATTATGTTATCTAATGTTAGTGAAGTCTTACAAGGCGCTCTGGAGAAAGACAATTTAGTTTTGAACCTCCTCTGTGTAGGCTTGAATAGGGTTGAAAAAGAAATTTGATGTTATTACTTAATGATGTTGCTGCCTATCAGAAGGTATCTTTAAGCGGTTGGTTTTGATAGTTATCATTAGGCAATAATAGTTTAACGTCGTCGGAGACCTTAAAAAAGGGCTAACGACATCCGTCACCACTCTTGTCTCCACTAGGGGTGCGTTTCCACCAAGGATGTGCGAGGATGCGTAGCGAAGAATGTGTTTTGTTAAGAACCTCGCTCCGCTAAGCGAGCGCACTAAGCGAGGCTAGGTAAATGAAGGGATCCTATTGGTTCTTAACAAACACATT
>DWGJ01000666.1:0-26758 GCA_018246895.1 Aspitha aspitha aspitha | reverse complement strand
CCATGATGGTTTTTTTAATTTTTAAGTCGTAGTTGCCTTTCAATATTTCTTTGTGTGCCCAGTATTTGCTCCAGCTGGATGTAGTTCTTCTGTTGACCTCTTCTTCATTATTTGTTTTAGAAAACGATACTTGCTTTCCTAGGTATGTGTATTGCTCTACATATTCGAGATCAACCCCATCTAGCATTATTTTTCTTTTTTCGCCGTTTGTCATAATTTTTGTTTTCCTAAAGTTCATATAGAGCCCTACATATTTGCTTTCTTTATTTAAGTCAGATATCATATTTTCCAGTTTTTTAGAGGTCTCAGCAAAGATTGCGATATCGTCAGCAAATCTCAGATGAGTAAGGCGCTCGTTGTTGATAGGTATGCCTTCAGAGGTCCAGTTCAGCTTCGAGAATATGCCTTGCATGACAGCTATGAACAATTTTGGAGATAGTGGGTCTCCCTGCCTGACGCCTCGGGCTATTTTCATTGCTTCGCCTCGAGTTTCTAGTTTGACCCTACTCATGCTATTCTGATATATGTTCTTTATGGTTCTAATGATTATTGGGTTTATGTTGCAGTTGATTAGAGCTTGCCAGATAGAGTTGTGATAGAGACTGTCAAATGCTTTGGTGTAGTCGATAAATCCTATATACAGGTTCTTTTTGAATTCGGAATATTTTTCTATGACTTGTTCTAGCGCGTGAATGTGATCTATGGTTGAAAATCCGGGGCGGAAGCCGGCTTGTTCTACCGGTTGTTCCTTATCAATATTTGGGCTAATTTTGTTATGTATTATAGATGTAAACAGCTTATATATACTTGACAGCAGACTAATCGGGCGATAGTTAGCAATGTCCAGTGGGTCTCCTTTTTTATATAATAGTATTATGTCTGAATTTTGCCATTGCTCTGGTATCCTGCCTGTACTTAGAACCATATTAAATATGTGTGTCAGTGGCCCAGTCAGTAGTTCCGCTCCTTCTTTCAAAGCATCATTCTTAATGCCATCGGGCCCTGGGCTTTTTTCTCGCTTCAACTTTTTAATATTTGCCCAGGTCTCATGTTCTGTTATAGTAGTTATTTCACTGGTGTTAGATTGTAAGTTGTTTAGTTCTATTGACGTGGTCCTGTCTTTAGGGTCATGAGCATAGAGATCTCTGTAAAAGTTTGTAGCGCAAGATATTAAGTCTTTTCTTGATTTAGTTTCTTTTTGTCCGCTCTTCAGGCTTTTGATCCAGTCTGTATGAGTAGTTAGTTTCTTATAAGCTTTTTTAGCGCTTCTATATTGTGTTATGCTATTTTCTATGATTTTTTGCCTGTGCTGTTTGTAATCGTTTCTTATTGATTTACTTGTTTGTTTGAATAGATTTGATAGCTCTTTTTTCATCTCTCGAGTTTTGTGTTTGGTTTTTATAAGTTCGGTTCGGCGTTGGATCAAAAGTTTGGTTGTTTCAGTGAAAAAATAGCAAGTATGTTCGTTGTCTTTATTTGTGATCTCTGATTTTAGGCTATTTTTTAGATAGAATTCGAATGTATTATATGTTTTTTGTATGTTGTCTTCGTCAAAGTTTCTTGGGTCCGTAATGTTAGTTTTTAGTTTGTTAAGATATGTCTTTATTTCTATATCTGTTTTCAGAGGCGGCACCGAGTTATGAAAGTGCCTTCTACATTTTTTGTGATTTTTTAGGGTTAACGTAGCTCTTACTATTCGATGATCTGATGGGAATTCTACGTTTTTTAAAACCTCTATATTTGTAATATTTTTAGGGTTATTAGCCATAATGAAGTCGAGTTCGTTTTTGGTTTTTTCGTCTGGTGAGATCCATGTCCACTTTTGGTTGGGTTTCTTTTTGAAGTGGGTGTTCATGATGGACAGTTTATATTCAAGAGCATACTGTATTAGCCTTTCGCCTCTTCTATTTCTTGTTCCGTATCCGTATTTTCCCATGATAAGGCTTTCATTGGTTGTTGGCTTTCCTATCTTAGCATTAAAATCTCCTATTACCATAATGTTTTTATGGTTGCCTATTAGAGTATGAGCTTCTTGTAACGTTTGATAAAAAAATTCTATATCTTCATCGTGTGCATCTGCCGTCGGTGCGTATACTTGAATAATGGACAACTTTGTATCATTGAGCTCTAACTCAATAAATGCAACTCTTTCTGATAAACCGCAAAAATTGATAATATGATTCTTATATTCTTTCTTGATGAGAAATCCTACGCCGTAGTGACCGGGTGTTTCGCCTACATAGCATAGTATATGATAGCTATATTCTTCTATTTTACATCCCATTCTTCTTATTTCCGCTAGGCCAAGTATGTCTATGTTTATGTTCCGTATGGCGTGGATTAGTTCGATGTATTTTTCAGTGTTTGAGAGTGTTCTGACGTTGTAAGTTGCAATTTTTAAATTGTTTTTATTATTCCTTGTATTTGGAGGGTTTCGGTCATTATCTTCCACGGTGACCAGCCGGGTTGGAAGATGTATGTTGCCAGTTATTTGTTTTGTGTGTTTTTTAAAATCTTGGGAGGAGGAGGGCCTTAATTGTTACGGGTTTTTTCTTCTGTTTTCTGTGTCCTTTTCTGTTGTTATGTTGTTGTCCTTCTTGTTTACCAGAAAGTTTAACATGGGACTTGATTTTAAGACGCCTTCCGAGATGCTGTTAGATCTGCGCACTGAAGAGTGGACTTTTGATATTTTGTTCTTTTTGTTGATGTGTGTATTAGTGTCACTTTGTGCTTGAGAGTTATTTGTCGGTGAAATGTTGAGTTGTCGTTTGTGATTCGGCTTTGATATGATTAGTTTGTCGTATTTTATTTTTACTATATTTCCTTTTTCTCTTTCCAATTCAACTTGCTCTTGGAGTTTTCTTCTCTTTTCTAACACTTGTCTTGGAAAGTCTTCCTTAAAATAATAGGGTGTATCTTTTAACGCTTCTTTGTGTTTTATTATTTTAATTTTCGTTCCTAATGTAGAAAAAGTTACGACAATTGGCCGTGGTCTTTCTGATTTCTTCCCGATTCTTTTAACTTCTTGAATATCGCTGCAGTTCAGTTTAATAGATAAGTACTGTTCTATCCAATTGATTGTATTTATTTCCAGGTTATAATATGACGTTTCGGTCTCTTGAATGCCGAAAAATACTAAATTTCTTTTCCTTTCTTGTTTTTCTAAAAAATATATTCTTTTTTCCTGGTCCTCTACTATTTCCTTCAGTTTTTCATGTTTCTGTTCCCATGCCATAAACTTTTCTTCGAGCATATTGTTGATATTATATGTGACTTGTTCTGTAACATTTTTCCCGGTGTCTCTGATTTCCTGTCTTTGCTCGTCTAGTTCTTTTTGTATTGTTTTGAGTGCGTTTAAGATTTCCTCCATGGCGTTGTGTGGCGTACTTGTAGTCTATCCGTATTTTATGATTTACTTTTTGATTCACTTTTTGTAGGTTATGTTTTTATAATTATGTTTTTATCGTCTCTTGTGAAGCAACTGATTAATTGTTTCGTAGGTAATGAGTCTTTTTATATGCGGTAAAACTACTTAAACACCGTGGTTTCGATGATTTTAACACAATTAGTCACTATGTATTGTTGATACTTTTTGCAAAGTTTGGCACTAATTTATCACTTCTTTTTCCTGATTTCACTTATGAGCGTGTACTTGGAGTACTTATACACTGTTTTCACTGATTATTTTACTTTAACTTCGCTATATTGTATTTAATTTAACAAAGAAACACAGAGCTTATGTTGACCGTGGCACTGCAGCGCCCTCTCCGTAAATATATGTATACTTATTTAAACATTGTATAAATGGTAAAATAATCTTCAAGACTAATTTTTTGTGAAAACGTTATTTTACTATTCCATGTGTCTCACATTAGATATGATTTGACATAAAAATTAAAATTTGTATTTCTTTGTTTTACATGTAATAAGAATACCTTAGAAGAAAAATATAAACTCGGGAGAAAATTCGAAATGGTTCAATTAGGCTCGCCGCGAGATGATTGTGTCTCGAGTCCCGGTGACAGATACGGTAACATTTTTAAGACGCCTGGAGCCATGCAAAGCAATCTGCCTGAGTAAACGTTATGTTCCGCTCGAGATGCGAGTATCTTGCACTTGTATGAGCCGAGTTACGTTCTACTACCTGCTGACTCTATTGGGGGTAAAATTTAGATAATTTCAGAAAAACAAACATGAATGTCTTTATTTTTGTAATCACTCCGAACCTCGTTTTTCAACTGAAAATGTACCATTGACAATTGATTACTAAAATGCTGATAGATCCTTAATAACTTTTATGCGTACAACTTTTAAATAAAATGTAATGTTTAAAAATACCATTGAAACTAAATAAAATTGTATCTTACTCTTGGTAGACTTAATCATTTCACGTTTAATTTTATTGGCTAAGTCTAGCAGAGTGTAATTGCATTATCTGTAGTGTGTCCGGCACCCGCATCTCTTGTTCTGATCACGGCCCGCTTGCTTTGTGCAGTTTCTTTGATACAACCCCTACGTTGAAGAAAATTGAATTAAAGCCCATTGCCTGCGCTTTTTACAAATGCCTTACATTTTGAAATCCAAACATTATAAAGAAACACTGATTACATTTATAAAATATTTGTTTCCAAATTGATAATTGATTATTATTTGAAATTAATAGCTTTTAAAAAAGCACTGTCTAAAGATTTTATTATTACAAAAATTTCTTGTTCGTCTATAAAGTTATCCACACAAGTTAAATGCATTTAACCTGTATACCCAACAATGACCGAACATTGGGAATATGAGGATGAAAAATCTCAAACGCTACGATCCGCAACACCGAGCTCCCATTGTAAGGAGATTCGGGTCGTAACTTCCAAAAGGAAAGCGTCTTTAAAACTTAATAAAATGCACATCGACCTACATCCAAGACAATGCCGGACGTTTTGGGGAACACACGCCTCGCGATCCTTCACTCCCAGTTTGCACAGGTGCTACACTGTTCACTCCAAACGTTCTACGTCGGAATAATATTTTTATGTGAACGCAAAGTCCTTGGGTATTCCTTGTCCTTGTAGTTAGTTCAATAGTATACATAATATACTATTAAATCATTTAGAAAAATCCTTTATTCCAAACCTGATAATATATAAGTGTTAATTCCTATATTTATATGTATATATGATACTGATAGTCCTAACCTCTTCACAAAATGCTGTTATTAGCATATTAGCTATTTTTAAAAGTTATACGTGCCGTCTAGGGTTCAGTGTCTAAAGTCACAAATTTTCTGTATAAGTATATAAAAATACGACATATACAAAGATTTATGTAAATTAAAACATTCCTTTTTTAATAATTATTTCATATAGATTCATTGCCTAATCGGTTAAATATCGTGAAAAATAATGTAGAATGTTTCTATACCTAAAATACTTCAATACCGGGAACCCATTATAAGTTATTCTGGTCGTAACTTCCAAAAGGACTTGTAGTTTTTAAACTTAAAATGCAGTCGACCTACATACAACACAATGTCCAATGTTTTCGGAAGCACAAAGCCATCCTTAACCTCTTAGTTTGTTCAGGTGCAGAACTTTTCGCATTAACCTTTCTAACTCGGAATATTATTTTCAGATTTAAAATAAATAAAAAAGAACGCACTTGTCTTTTTATTTACAATATTTTTAACGAGTAGTATTCAAATCGATCAACCAAGTAGGATTCAAATCGTAAGTGTAAACTTTATGCTTATATGTATATTAATTATGAATCGAGTATACATATAAATTCATTGAGATCAAGTACGCGATATATTTGTACGTGTTACGTATACTAATCACCATACTATAATCATACTATCCATCACACACTTGGACGGAGTAGTTACCATAAATTTAAATCGTAAAATCTTACGCTCTTTAAAATTTAAAAGGCATTCAGGTACACAACAAAATCATTTTACCTTTAGTCGCAGTATTCCACTCTTGTCGAGACAGTAGCACTGTGTATGTTATTTCACATGCAGCACTAACGTTCAAATGTAGCAGGAACACGACGACGCTCTGCACTTTAGATGGAAGTAAGTTGAATACAGAAGTTCACCTGCTCGGCATTTCTGTAAATCTCAACTTACATTTAGTTATCCACGTAATACTCTGTTATCTTTTCATTATAAGCAAAACCTGAGAGAATATGTAAAAAGTCAACCAATTTTTTTTTAATTCCAAACAAAATCTCTCTATGCTATTTTATGTTGTATGCTATTTTTGACTGATTTGCTGACTTTTTACCAGCACGCTGCTCAAGTGGGGAAATGACGGAGTTATGAGTTAATGACCAATCCATCTGTCGGATATAGTCTTTTAAGGACTCGTACTAGGTTTAATGTTTGTTACCCAATGATAATAAATGTAACCAAATGCTAAATTTGCCGTCTGAAACATTTAAACACTCGTGAAAATTTTCCACTAGTGGTCACGGTTCAAATGCCAACTTTACCCTATGTCGCTTAAATTTAGGTACACATCGCTTGCAATCTGCAACCTCTTGACTACAAGCGTTTGAAACTTTTATTATATGAAGCTTTTATTGTAATAACTTATCACTAAAATTTTCAATATTCAATGTTGCCACTTTGAAATTATTTTACAGAAAAGTGGGAAACAGTCTTAATTGGCCGCGATAATTATGACGAACACTGCTTGCAATAACGGAAAGGCCTTTGTATCGATAACGAATTAACGCGTCCCCACACATTACCAGTTCAGTAAACGTGATTACCGGCCGCTACACGGAAATTCCCGACAGGACACTGTGATAATTAAGTCCTCTATAACAGATGCTCGACGTGCTACGAAATTATAAACTGCCCTCGTATGTTTTGAATCGCGAAACTCCCTCAAGTACACGTAACAATAATACAAGTTTTACATCTAAACGTTTTCAATCGGATACCTATATTTTGGAGAGTGTGCGCAGTATCTCCACCGTATAACCATTGGCGCCTTTCTGCCACCAGACGTCAAGATGTTCCGCAAGCTACCATCCGCACATGCTTGAGACTCTTCTTAACCGTCTATAAAATTATATATATAAACACAACGTCTATAAAATTATAACGAATGTAAATTCTGTCATTCTTGTACTTAGGTATCTATGTAGTATAAAACACAATTCACAGCTGTATCCTATTAACGTATTAATATCGCCACGTATTCTATTCAGCATCAAACGTAATTATCCCTAGCTACGCAGGAATTCCCGACAGGATAGTGTGATAATGAAGTTCTCTATATTAGTGTACGTGATTCGAAATGATAAACGCACATAATGGGTGTAAGAATTGATAGTACATGATCAGTTTATATGTATATAGAGACAAGTACCAGAATGTTTGTAACGAAATAAACATTGTGAATACAAGGATTACTAACACGTTGGGTTCGGAGAAGATTTGGACATCGTATTGGAAAAATTATGAGGTAACGTTATTTAATGTATTCAATGTAAATATTCAATTTTGTCTTGTAGTTCTCTAGTGCGATATCACGAATGATTGCGCAATGCATCTGATACTATGTTAGCGTCCGGAGTTTGGAACCGATCTCAATGTTATTGAATATTTCAGTGCGACTTCTTTTATTTGAGCCGTACGTTTATGGATTTATCAACCGTTTGCTTACAGAGAGCAGTCGCATTTGTTCTTCTACATTTAATTTTTATACGTTTCACGAATTATATTTTTCACGAATAACGTTTCACGAATTATTCACGAATTTATGGAAATAATTGTAATTATTTAATGGTGCGAAATATTATAATTATTAGAATTTTTGAGGCAAAGATACATAGACACAGACACAAACAACATATTGCTCTGCGCTTTTTATTCGGTATTTCCTGATTTATCTACGTATACTTAAAGTAGAGGGGAGAAGCGGAGTACACTCCACATTGGAGAGCCGGTCATTTGGTCGTCAAAAGCACGCTCGGACGTCACGGAATTACATACACAAGTGGTTTATTTCGACGTACTATTCGCGAAAAAAATCCCATTGGAGATGTTTAAAAGAGCTTAATTCTTTTGATGTCCAGAACAAGGCCGCAAGGACTGGACGTGCATGCTGTCGAGCGTCATTATACTTTTGATGTAAAATGGTTTATTACAGCATATTATGTCAATTACATGATAATACATTATACGTTAATGGACAATTTTTTAACTTTAAAATGACATCTTCACGACGTGTTTATCATAGTATTTTAAAATTTCTCCCTTCTATTTTCACTCAGGCAACTGTAAACTAATCGGCAAATTAAGTAATTATTAAGCCCGCTGAAAGTCAATGTGTAGAAAATTTAATTTGTCTGCCGACGAGGCGAGATCCGAAATGTTTTTCCTAGGGGAAATTTCCGGAGATTTATCGGTATGATTCACCCGTGAATGCATATTTATTGCAAGAAGTTTAACGGGAATGTTAATTGTTTTATTTTTGGATCCAGTTTTAATAAATTACTTGGATTCCGCTAGTGATTAAAAAAAAATCAATAAACCATGAAGCTTGTTTTAATTATTGAAGCAATAAGCAAATGTCAATAAAGACTGTTATAATAACATGCACTGTGTATGATGTTTCTGAACTATAGATTTTAAATACAGGACGTCTGCATGGATTGAAGCGTCACTAAAATTTGATTAAGTTCTAACAACGCACAGTGATCCGTTGTTGCAATATATTGCAAATAAAGGAAAAAGAATTTCATTAGTCAGCTATATCGTAGAAACAACATACCTTTGTCGCACATATTGACAGAGAGTGATTGTCAGCCGGCATGTGCTGAATGCACGACGAAATAAAACTGACAAGCGCTTTATTGAACTACGCTTCGACAGTGTAACATGTAAGTTGGTGACAATATCAAAGTTGATTAGTATATTTTGAATTTTAAACAACATGAATAAGAAAGACTTAGTCTTGGTAATATCTTGGTAAATAAATAATCGCTCACTTACACTTAATTTATAATCTCTTCTTAGGGTTCGTTTTCAAAACAGCTATAGTACCCACTGGACTTAGGACTGAAACAAACGTCAAAATATTTGTAAACAATTAGAATGGTGACAATTATTGGTTTTAAAATAGCTGAGTTGTTAGCGAAACTCCCATACTTATAATGCTTTTATAAAAGTACATTTTATAGAAAGAGTACATTGCAGTTTTAGTACCGAAACTAAGCGTGCTAATCGCTAAGCGTGCATATTGACATAGAGTGATTGTTGAGTCGGTGCGTGCTGAAGTTGCTGAACAGTCGGACGTGGAAATAAACTGATAAAATTTATTGAACATCACTTCAGCTATTGTGACTTTAATTTACTCAAAACGCAAAATCTTTTTAGATTTTATTGTGCAAAAGACAACGAGACTTGGACAATAGAAGAAACAGTCAGAAAAAGCTAAACATAAAAGATACGTTACTGTTTAAATAAAGATATAGTCATTAAACTTTAAGGGGTCTGAAACATTGGCTCGTTACGTCCCTCGAGCATCAAAGTCCACAGTTACGTCTGATCCCGCTGTATTTATTTAAAATGAAATCATTAGGCATGTTCTTAGCTTACTTCTAAGATAACAAGCATTGTTGAAAGTCTCTTGAGCTTCCGACCCTTTCTCACTTTGACAAGTCACCCGTGAAGATTGCTTAGATCCCCAGCGACTGGCCCTTAACTTGAAACAGCCTTATCGCCAAGATAGGATTAATTGCGGAAATACCGTAGATAACGACCAAGTTATAACTACCTAAACCTTTGTGAGATTTCGTTGTATCGTAAAATTAGGGATACCACAATCTCATTAAATTGGATGTACTATACTACCTGGAATCCAAGAAATTAATATAAAGTCTCTATGTTATCGACAGTCTTATTATGTGCTCCAATAAAAATTACATTACTTTGTATCACTACTACACGAGTATATTTATCGGATGCAGGCAATCCATAGATCACCTACTAGTCCCCTCCATGATTGAGTTAGCCCGGAATACTCTTTCTTTAGTTTTTTTATTACATACATATGTATATCTTATTATTATTATTATTATGAGACAGCGTTTCTTCATGACTTCTTGTAATAATTAGTCAAATTAACATCATACCATTACAATGGCAGTGTTTTTATACAATTCCTTCGACTGAGTTTTTAGTACTCTTATGACGATTATGTAAATCGTTCATATTGTACCGTAATAAGTGAGACACATTGCTAAACCTCGAATATCCGCATAGCAGATCTAAACGCTATGTACTGCAGACCAAGTTCTAAACGTCGGCACTTCGACTGGATTCAAGTGTTCGCGTTTTGCATCGAACTCTTTAAGATGCAGCCGTAATGCTCTAAGTCTTATCTTCGTCGAAGGAAATTCGAATAGTTGCTATTGCTTCTTTACTCGCTTGTGACATTGCAGTTTCCATTTTAACTTCATCCATGAGTAAGCAGTAAACAGCTGAAATATAATTTGTTCGTGGAGTTTATTGTTATTTAGTTTTGAACTTCTTGTTGTTCCTTCTGGCTCTTGCCAGAGGTCTTCCTCCCAACAACAATGCTCCCTAATCATTGATATTTTACGAAACTGCCAAGATTTTAAATTGCTTTATTTCTGGCAAGCAACGCAATTACAGTAATATGAAACAAAATAATTTCAAATGTAACAACAAAAAAGTTATAGTGAAGTTATTTATGATTGTATTTCATTTTGTATCCTTTACCGAAACATTTTACTCCAAAAATGTATTTAACTATCGATGCATTCAGGCTTCTAAAAGGTTACGATAAAGGATTTACATTTTATTTAGACAACATTGAGCGAAAAACACTACATTTGTGTATCTGTTATAGATTTAAATTGCTCTGATATAATCTGACTACAGTAGATATTATTTGTCATTGAATTTCTAAATTAATGAAAATTTCACTTTTACGAAATGCAAGGTACGACATTGCCAACGGAGTTCCTGACAGTGAACACTATTTATCTTTAGAGATATAAAGTAATTACCAGTTATGTCTGAACTGTCCATTACATGTTTTAAAATAAATGAAGTTCTCACGCGACGACACGAAACCTCCAGACGCTAATTACCGTAACGGGGCAATTTGCACCATTACTGCACTTTATCAGTTTAAGTTATCAAAATTATCAATAAAATATTATCTCTTCTGATGAAACTTAAATGACAGATTAACGTCTATTTCACCTGATGATACAGATAATGCACAATGTGAATATTCCTTTAGTACTTTTAAAAATTGTAAGTATACTGAGAATATTTTTTCTTACCATTCTTTCTTACCATGTCTTACCATTCTTACCATTTTTTATTTTTTCTTACCTTTTAATACATTTAATTATATTATTTTATAGTATGAACATCCACACAATATACACATAGTAAGAACTCGTATAATTATTATATATGATTATTAATTACTATTAGTATGGCAATAACGCAAATCCATTCAAAGTTATTGTAATGGTTTAGTAATAATGCATATAAAAGACAAAAAAAGATTTTACGCATAATAATAATTTTAACAGCCTCATAAGGTGCTTTTAAATCAGAAGTAAATATATTTGTCACGAGATTATTACCCGTGTTGTGTTTCACCTTTATGTTTAAGATTTATTACAGCATTAAAAGTCATTATACTCCGTGGCTGTTTATTTTGTAGGGGACAATTTAACAGACGTAATATTTTTATTGCGTTGCATAAAATTGATATACGTGATCTATGGGTTTTTATTGTATCAGTGTTGTGTCGTATACAACAATAATAATTTTTAACCAGCAGTCTCTTATAGGTACTACTGTAATATTCAATACAATTTTTCCATAATACACGATTAGAATTAGCTAATTGATTACAGTTGAGGTTTCATTAGGTAATAAAAAATACATCTTATATAAAAATTCTCCAGTTACAAGCAAACAATTCCAATTCCACCGACGAAATCATTTTGGTTTGTTAATTAACAAACTAATGTTTTTCAACCACCGCCAATTTCGGCGCCTGGTACCGCGTTCATTAAAATTTCTAAAGCCTTCTTGAAATGTTCATTAAACAACTTGTTTTGTCTCTTACAATTTGAAACAATAATTTGGCGCTTACACTGCCATTGCAATTAGGTGTGTAATTAAGATGTATGTCATACTTTAATTTGCCCTAATTGAATAAAGTCAGTTCTAATTCGCAGCATTGGATTTTATAAATGCGTATTTAATTTCTTACTTTATTATAATCAAGCATCTAGATGTCATTTTAAAGTTTATGTTATCATTGTTTGTTTTATTGTTTTGATTTATACACCAGAAATTTAGTGCATATTTTGAAGTTTTTATATTTTTAATGTTGTATAGGAAAAAAATATTGCTTTTAATAATAACGAAATAAACAGTTGCATAGGCATACGCACTAAAAATTTTCATAAACCGAAAAACAACTATCTTGAAGGTATACGTATTCAATCGTATCAGTAACCTTACGTATTTAAATCTGTCACGCACTTTAAGAGTCAAGATTCATAAGCGCACGTAACAACATCCCGTGAACCCGTGATCACCCGAGCCTTATGCCTGCCATGCCGAACTAAATTTCAACCTCTAATATTTAGCCCACAACCGCATGTAAACACATCCTGTGTACATGTAAGCGTTCTCGACAAAATTAACCCTCACCCCGTAACTGCTGTGCGACACTGAGGGCTGCCAAGTTTTCAGTCTACCAGAGTGAAAATTGCATAATTTATTTTTTAATTCAATTAAGACTAGACAAGCAAGCGCGATCGTCATACTAAACAGCCCACCTCAAGACCTTGTGAAGAGCTCTCGACTTCTGAAATAAATCTTCTGTCTGCTGTCGTTCGTCGTCATCTTTTTCAGATTATAATTTGCCGGAATAAATATGTAGTAATAGCAATCAAATATTAATGATTGTAATTATTAGTTAACATTAAATTTAGTTAAAATTATTAGTTAAAATTATCAGAACATTTTGTCATTTCAATTTAAACAAACATAATTAATATCACATCTGCTTGATACTAGAGGTGACTATTATAGTTATATAGGTAGTATGTACATAATATTTATAGATATTTTTGTACATACAAATGTATGTATATCAGCTGCCTGGTTATCATAACACAGGCGTTTATTTGCCTAGTTTGGAATCTGGCAACCGTGTCCGTGAATTATCCCAATTACATATAACAATGTAGGTACTAAATTCAATTTTACGATAAAAATTCATTGGCGTTTACGAGTACTTCAAAAATAATCACTATAAAACAACGGCAGGTAGGTCCTTAGGCAAAATTATTTCAATCGGTCAACAATACAGTTCCCGGTTAAAATTCCATTTCAGATAAATTTAAAGCTGCAACCAGGGTGAATTTGCATGCTCCACTGCCACCTGCTGTTTAATCAAAAGCGCTAAAAACACAAATTTTAACAAAAATGAAAGTACATATACTGAGAAATAAAATGAAGAGAAATATTTTTCTGATAGATGGCAACATGTTTGCTCTTTAGTTTAGTAATAAATATAATATTGGCCAGTTTCGAATTCGAATCAACGGGTAAGCCACAGTAGGTACCTATTCAGCCCGAAAACAAAACACTAAATCCACTGAATTTCATCCTATTCTAGCGAATTTTGAAATGACTGGGGTGAATTTGCATGGCTGATTGCCGGCCGCTGCTCAATCAAGGATATTTAACAAAATTAACTAATTGAGCGAGCACTTCCCTCGCTAACTTGCCAACATTAAATTGACTCAACAACAGCCACGTGTATCGAGGAATCTAATAAGTGATAATAAGGTAATTCTGTGGGAACGACCTTTTTGACTAGATTAACTTTTACTTTTAACCGGCAATAACATAGTAAATAATTCCACACAAATTTTCAATATTCGCGAAACAGTCATCTAATAAAGAGTTCGAATATGAATTAGTCCTTAGAATTACCCTAACATTCCTAAATATTTAAGGATTTATGTCATAGATTTACGGCTTTCTTATTATATATCGTGCCAATTTTAAATTCATTGCTAAGAAAAGAAAAGATATGTCGTAAAATTTGGGATGCCATGGACAATTTTAGATTAATAATTTTAAATAGGCATAAATCATTGTAACATAACTTTAAAATATAACATAACTTTATTCCAAATCAAACGCTTATTTTATAATTCAGAAGGAAAATTCAACATAACCGGTACCGCTGCGTACGTGTACCACTGAAACGAAAATTTTAATTTGTGCTGAGGTGGAAATTGTATGAAATGTTAATTAACTTTTCATATAAACCGAAATTTATAACAATAGCCTTGACATAATGGTAGCGAGTTTCGCTCAGAAGAGCGAATTTGTAACTCAATCGCCTAATTAGAGATTGTTTTGAAACAGCCTGAGTAGATGGTAATTAATACAGTTTCTTCGGGAATTTTCCCATGAGAAATATGCGTGTATATTAAACATGTTTATTAACACGGGGTTTGCATTGTAACAAATAAATTAAACGTGAAGAATGATTGATAATTAAATATTTTTTATACTTGTATTGCACTAACGTTGTGAAACACTGTGTTTCTACGATGTGAATAGGAATAATGATATATGAAGCTAAATGCAATTGATTTCATATTGATATCAGAGTGGTGTAACGCAGATCAATAATCAAAGGTAATAAGCAAAATGATTTGGCTCATGAACGACAAAAGCTATGATATTCATTACTATTTCACCTACAGGGACAACCAACAAATGACATAAAAAATAAGGTTCGTCTTCCCTAACAAGACAATTTACAGATCTCACCCTTAACGACATAACCTTTATTGATAGAACCCTGATGACAGACTGCTTTTCTTTTTTGCGGCCCCACTTGACCCTTAGTTGCAAAAAGAGGAATCCCAGTGTCGACCTCTTGTGGGATAATAGCAGTAAAAGATTTATTTTCGCAATGGAATGCCGGCCCGATGTTTGTAATCGAATTGTAACACGTGAAATATAGCACTTTTTAATTGATTCATAGTTAGTTATTTTGGAAGCAAGATTTTTATATACATTTTTAACCATTATATGCAACCAGATTGTGATGTTGACTACAGCCTAGAGCAAACTTTTGTGTGATAAGCAAATGTTAATAAAATATTTCTCTGTAAAAAAACTACTGGATTTATTAAGTAAATTAAATGGAGTTGAATGTTTTAAAAGTATTTATATATAATAGATGATAAAGTATGTACGTATGTATATATGTAGTTTATCAGCTGTCTGGTCACTATAGTACAGGTTTTTCTTTAGTATCGGATCCGATGACTCTGTATGAAGTTGTCCTAAGATATTATATTTAATGTAAACATGATTTATCATTTTGACTACGTGACCAAATAAGCTGCGGAATGGAATATAGTACACAGTAGTCTTTAAATTAAATTATTACTATATTCTATATACCCGTGTTAAAAATGAATGAATGGTATTTTCTTCTTGTAGGTATAATGTATTCCTTTATATTACGTAAAGCGTAATGATTAAGTTTCCATCGTCGCCTAACGTTTATAACTAAAGTAAATTAATTATTAGCCCAAGTTCAAAGACGTGTCACATTATTAACCCGCAATCCTCAAGTGCGTATTGTTGACAGAGGCTTCCAACGCCGACCTTAATAACGCCCTTAACTTATTAAAACCTTAATTAACAGTCAAGGAATATTTGTCTTTCAAAACATTACCTTCCGTTTATATGGTGTAACATTACAATGAAATTTATCATTTTTGAATGTTACAGGTACCTATTATAATTTTTGCCAGTAAGTAGGTATGTTGAAATCAATCCATGTCCCCTCCCCCTGTTTCCTCCTGTCGACTGTGGACGTTAGCTGCCTAATCGTCAGCAATAATCATGAAACTTATTCTATAGTGAACAACAAAATTAATGCCGCACTTTGGTGATTTGGTATGAATAAAAAAAATACGTGAAGTATGTATAAACAAATAATTATTGTCGTGTTCACTTAGAAATGCGTATTGTTGTCTCCAAATGAAATAAACATTCATTAACCAAAGTAAATTAATTACTATCCTAGTTCAAAGTACCGTCACGTAAGCAGACCACAAACCCACCAAACAATGTTGACACGAGGCCTCTAATGCTAACCAAAATTAAGACCTTCATTACCAAGGGCCAATTTCTGAGTTTAGCTTAAATGTTTATTACAAATTCAATAAACTCTCGTCCTGCTACTGATTGTAAAGTGAATTAATTGTGACAAGCTCAAAGAACAGCTGTCAATTTACAACTCCTTCTGCTTGACAGATTCTAACGGTACACGAAATTCGGCAACAACTGAATAAATTTTAGCTTCTAATAAGTAATTATAGTAGAATTCTCAACATATAAATTGTCAAATTCAGGTCAATTTCTTTCTCGCAATGTAAATTTATAACAACATGTACTTACAAAGTTGTTTATTTGTGTTAATATTTTTAAAGATACAGCTTGTTTCGGTGCATAGGTAAGATTTTTAGATTACACAATTTTTTAGAGCACAAGCGATACCATGTCATATAATGAACTAACGGCCCGTCTCCGCTTCGCACGGGTATAAAACAGTATTTCTCCACTATTTGATGACCTTCCTCTTCAATCACTATCCATGAAAAAAGCTGCATCAAAATCCGTTAAGTAGTTTTAAAGATTTAAGCATACATAGGGACATAGGAATGTAGGGACAGAGAAAGCGACTTTGTTTTATACTATGTAGTGATTATCTACTGATCAGTCAACTCAGTGTAAAGAGTTATTTTCATTGTTCCACTATTGTATACAAGTCTCCTGCCATAATTAGAATGTTTAATTGCATAATCTACCACGTCGATCAAGTGCTGTTGATTTACATGCCTTAGAAAACATAAAGATTGTTCAGTTTCCCCATAATTGTTTTGTTAACTTCGCAAAGTTAGTGATGCATTTGTGAGGTTCCAACTCCATCCATAAAAAGTATGGTAAAATTATATTAAGTTGTCAGTGCTGTCAAGCCCAAAAGTATAAATTGTGCTAATTATGATGATATAACATTGAATGAAACTATTGTATAGTTAGAAATGGATACTGAAGTGTGTTGAGAATTTGTGCGTTAGATGGTCAATAATTCTAGCTATCTGGTGCCGGAATCTCAATAAAGGCGCTCAGCGACGCCGCAGACGCCGCACTGCTCTTATTTCGCGCGTCGCTTCATGTTCTCTTAACAATCATTCGCTTAGCGCTCGGTGATTTGTGGCTTCTACAGTGGGATGCTTTTATGCAGTTCTAAAATTCGATATCATTCTTACACACAAAAAATCATAATACGAAGCGAACAAAAAGTTTAACTTCATGTTTGGATAAAACCGATGTTTTTCCGGAATGACGTATATACATAGATAACTAAAAATTAAACATTTATATCAAATAATATAACGTTATATTAGCTACAGAAAAAACGTATTAAATTGTAAAATCTTAGTTATAAAAATTGGTCACAAAAATATTTAATTTCAAACAACTCCGTGTATACAAGAAAATAAATGTCACTATGATATACTCGTATGTCAATAAACTTGTCTGACTGCAAACGGCTACCATGTTTTTCACAATTCGATCACGGATATGCTTGGAGATATTTAAAGTCAGTGTCCGGCACCGTATGGCACGTCTATTACAATACACAAACACGTCCACCCTAATTCATCCTTTTCACTATCCCACTAAACCAGTTACGATAATAATTTAGATGTCGACAAACTTGATAATCCATTTATGACGTTAAGTATTTAACCGTTGACATGAGAGGATTGAAACAGATGGTTTATAATCATTAACGCTGAGATTATTTCGTATGTGTTTGTCACTCGGTGACATATTTAACTTAGATATATACGAGTATTTAGAAGTATTCAATATGCCCTACATATTCGTTTTGATTGACATGTCTGATTGACATGATCTGTAGGTATAGCTATTCTTACCATCTTTAAAATGATGCTTTTGGTTAGGGTTTCAAAATACTGTAACAGGATTTCCAGTACCATATAGGCACATAAATGTCACTATACTTATAACTAGCAATCAAGCGAAAGTAACCCGAAGAGAATATTGCAGTGCAGTTGCTAATTTAAAAGTAAACTTGGTCATGCACCTTTTAATTAGTCACGTATCATATTGATCGGAGAGAGCACACGTTACATGAACAATAATTACGTTTGACTCCTTCGAAGGTTTTTTTTTATCAATCAAATAAATTAACAGCCGCGCACAATCGTTCACGACTCTTTCATATAGCGGCATGAATAACAAAAATACACCCATTTCAATTATTGGATGAAATAATTACTATTTATGAAGCAAATCACAAATAGCCAATAGCAATTTTAAGCACCATGTGTATAGTCGATACAGGAAACGGTTTTATTTGCTCCAGCAGGCATTTTGATGACATTTTTTCTTTCGTTTTAATGTGCTCGCATACTCCGTCCGTCCATGGCAACATTGAATGGTGGAGTTGAATTCATTCACTTTAAATCGGTTTAAACGATTAGTACGACAGAGCCGCGATTTGTGTATAAATTTAAAGAAGACAGTTTAAATTTGGAATTTGATCGCTTTACCCTCTGTATTAGGTATTATTATTAAAATATTACATATTTATTCTCTAAACTATGTATAAATTTCTTAACGATGATCTAATATCGAGATTAATATAAAAATTATAAAGCTTTTACCTTTATCATCCAAATCCTTAAAATAAGTAAGAACTTGTCAATAACTTTCAAAATTTAAAAATCATTTCCAAATGAAAAGGTGACTTCAGCCATTAGCGGGCGGGCGTAAGATTAAGTGAGCTGAACATTTCATATTTAAATAGTGATTTCTTTCTACATTCATTTAATTTGAAGTGTGACTGACGTCTCATTAATGTAACTTAGTTACAATGTCAAATGGAAATAGATGATTGGAAGGAAAACATTAGGAACAAAAATTAATCGTTTAGTAAGGACACTTCAAAGCGTACGCTTTGAATGGGCATAATGGAGAATACTCGACGGCCATAGTCGTGGAAAGGAGTGCTTATTTCTGTTTTTATATTTCATTATTGGCCCTCTCATCTCATATTGCACTCCATTCGAAATCATAGAGGCCGCCATAAAAGATTGAAACGTGAGAGGGGCATTTCAATGGAGTAATTGCAAGTGCACTTTTTTTAATTCAATTCCCGTCGGCTTCGGTAAAGCTGGCATGCACTTCATTGATATCGCTATAAAGTAATGAGTTTTTTAATCCTAAATTGGCAGCACTATTTTTACTCGCGACTATAAATGTTTAATACCTTCCCCATCGTTTTGTACGAGCATATTGAGCTCCTGTTACGCTGTGTTTGATATGTAAAGTTTCACGATAATTATTTGTATGTGCATGTCTTTTAAAATTCCGCTTCGAAAATTGAAATGGTTTTTTATTCATATCTTATATACATACAATTTGTCATACAGAAACGAACCTTAAGTATTTACATCGCAGTTACACAGTAACGATAACGCCTATCTTATAACCAACATTTGACATTCAAAACACTACTAATTTCGCGGGAAATAAGATTAGCTAATAATGTTACTGCCTACAGTTTTTTTCCGGGTGATGACGAAGAAAATGAGCAATTAGAGGGCGCGGCGGTTCTGCGAGTGAATTGATGAAATTTAGAAAATACCGAATAGACACCGAGTGGCATAGAGACATATGGTTTTCAAAACAAAGTTACCACTATTTTTTGATGCTGATAACGTTAAGAATGTTTCATATTGAAAAGTTTTAATTTCATTGTCTTACAAAATAATATAAAACATTGATTTTCAGTGAAAAGCACGAAAGAAAATATAACAAATCATGACATTTGCCTTGTGAAACAAGGTGTTGGTAGGTACTGTGGATTTTAAAAGAAAATATTTTAAAGTTTCCATATCAACGTTCAGCATGGAAATGTGAGAATTCTCTTCGTAACCGGTAACTCTAATACAAGTAGCACGGCAAAAGTTAATGCGAGTAAAAAAGCCTAGCCTTTGTTACAAGACTCCAAATCTCTACAATGGATTTAGTGTTCTTATTTTACAAGAACAAATGGACGGTGCCGCTCTACGGTTGGCTTTTTCTTCACATCTTCATACCACAAGCTAGGAGCTAGGGAATTCAGGCGCACGGAAAATTGTCTCGAAATACAATTAAAGTGTAACTTAATTTATTTTAATTTTAATACTCACCTACCGCCGCGACTTGAATCATTGGGAGACTTCTTATCAACGGTTTTTATGGTTTACGACAAATGCGTTTTATTAGACATTAAAAGTTGTTACATTGAATCTTTTACTACAGAAACTGAATGTTTTTATCTATAACATTGAATATTTTCTACAAAATATACTCAAAAGAAATTCACGAAAAATATATGGTAGCTGGATTAAAGTTTATTATGATATACATATTTAGCCATACAAAACACCCAAAAAATGGTGTAGGACATTAGATTACTTCTGCATTACTGTTAATTTATAATTTGCAAATATAATCGTTGTACACACCTTTATATATTAATCTAAAACTAAATATTTATACTCTAAGTAGGTAGGTACATGTAAACTCTACTAATAAGAATATCAAATCAATTATTTTGAATATGTTTTTTGCATTGAAAACGCTTAACATACTCGTACAACTAGCAATGTACTTATTGAAATAAGTCAAGCAACAATTCCAATACATCAACCCATTCAAGCGTAATTAATAAATATTTCACTGTTCACAAATATTAAATGACGAATCGATTTACAAATGAATTTAGCAATCCTGCTGAATCACTTCAATCATCAATCATATCGGACTTAGTACACACAGAGTAGAGAATTGCTTAAGAGACTGTTACAGAGTCATCGGATTATGAACATTGTATTGACACGCTGCTCGATATTCTAAGGTTTTATATGAATCTCAGCTAGACTGTGGATGGTGGAAATTAAATAGCTCTTATATGAACGTATTCCGACACAGTTAGTGGCAATTGAAAGCAATCTGCGCAGGATGAAGGACAACAATTGATCGTTTCCGCCGCTTATTGGTAGAGTCACAACTATTACTGTGTTTTTCGTTAGCTGTATTTCATATGTATTTTGTATAATGTTACTACAATTTGGAAGTCTCATCTATTATTTTTATTAGTTTCTTAACAGTCATAGGTATACGTTATAGATATGTATATGTTATCCAGCCATATTATTATTATTATTATTTGAACTACTTGTTTAAAGTCATTACGCTTGCCAATGAAATTCTAGTTTTAAATGTTTTTTTTAACAATTAATTGTTATGTTTATAATTCGCATAACTATTAAACAGTCGAAAAAGATTTGACGAAGGGGCAGATAGTATACCTAATAGTTTATGTTTATAGTAGACTTTATCTTCTATAAAACTATTATGGACCACATTTTAGTAGGCAAAGTATTTAGGGATTTTAACGAGGTTTGTCCAGATTGCTTCAGACAGTCCTGATACAAGACAGAATACAATTTGTGTCTTTTATATTCAGCCTATTCTTATTCTTTGTCAACCAAAGAATATAGGCCTCAAAAATAAAATAAAAATATACATTACCTAAATATTTTCTCGTCACTACAATCACGTGTCGACTGATCTCTGTATCTTTGAAGTACCCGATTCTCAAAGGGAATATAGAACAAACATATCAAGGTTAGAAGCAATAACACTACTGATATTCCAGATATACATATACTGGTTATGATATTCTTGTGTATAACTTATTTGAGTTTTTTTTATTCTACCATTATCTTATTTTTTGACCGGTTCCCTTCGGCTTTTCCAGGCCGTTAGTGATGAGTCAATCGGTGTATTAAACAGCAGGAGACTGAATTGTGATGATCTTTGAGAGAGGGCTACAGTGAACAGCTGCGGCTGAAAATACTATTTTTTTCAGTACTGATACTTAAAATATAACTGTTATATATACGAGTATATATTACATTTCATACTTTATTATTTCTAATGTATAAAACGATCATCAAAAACAAACATGCTCAGAGAATTTCTTATTATAACATTTTCCTCATAGCAGATTATAATATTCATGCAACAAATTAAGAAATAGCTTAAGACGGAGGGTTAGTAACTCATAACACGGCGTTGTCTTGCAAGAATTTGATTACGATGACAATGTTGAGACTTCAATTTTGTTGAGATAACGAGCGTTGTTGAGATTGTTGCGAGCTCCGACTCGAGGCCACTTTGACCGCGCGCCACGAACGTCGCGGACATTCTCATTTGACTCCTACAAAGGACAATATAATCGGTTTTAAGAGCAGTTTGCGGTGTTAAAACTGTTATAAAGTATAAAATAGACATTAACTCTGATTCTTGTATTTCAAATACTTTTAATTGATATTAGTTTTAATATAAAACATTACTGTTTAAAATTTATATACAGATTCAGTTTGCTTATGCGTGTGTGTACCGTGACAGCGCTTGTTGATGGCGTACAACCATAGAGTATAAATGACCAAATTTTCTGTTAGTCAACTCGCTTATTGAAAAATTTAAAATAACTCTTTATGTAGGTACGTTGAATATATATTTTTGAAATACATAAAAATAGTGACAGTAATTGATTGAATCGTTGTCAATAATGGAATATCCTAAAGCATAAACTGGCGACGTGACCAAACGACAACGTGAATTCGATCATATCGACACGACAATAGTCAAATCATAGATACGAATTGGTCGAAATTCGCAAATCTCTCGTAATGAAATTGGTCTGCATCGTTTGTGGAAAACTAGGAGCTATTTAGTTTGAATTTGTGAATCTCATCCGAATTTAATTCAAGAAATAATTTATTAGAACAAAATTACTTTATGTACTTGTATTTATACATACATATATAACATTTTGTATATATATGGGAAAATAAAATTCCAAACACAGTTACAATAACAATAGTATGTATAATTTAGATAAGATATAGAAAGTCTTGCGATACCATGAAAACTCACTTTTTTGTTGCAAATTTATACCTTTTTATCTGTGCTTTATTTCTCTTTGTCTGTGTTGGGTGATTTGAGCATAATCAATAGGCACAATTGAGAACAATTTATAGTGCTCCACATAATGGCTATGAATTGTCCAGAAGACCAATATTGGGAAAGCACTCGACTGTGCGCTAACGAGATGCGAGTCTAATGAACTTGAAATCCTGCGCGTCCATTTCGTATAATGTACGACAACACCATCGAAAAACTGAAATATGGATATGAGGAATAACTTCAATATTTATAAATGTAAAAATATTGATCTACATACATGGATATTCAAAAGTAGGTAAATTACATAGTGATGTTTATGTTTTAATGAGTCCTTTGCCTCTGGATACAATACTCCATCAGGGAAGACAGTAGCGCACGCTAGAGACTCAAAACTAAGACTTCGTTTATAATTTAATACTTATAATTAAAAATGTATGAATAGTAATGTAAGGAGAAATAGCTAGGTGAACATTTTATCACGTCCCTTCAAAACACCTCCAAATTTTAAACATTAGTGGCTCTACGTTTCATCAATTGTGATGACGCGTGGCTGATGCGCTTTTCGTTAAACTATAAGCTGATGCGTTTGTGGGAATGAGCGGGAATTTGTAAATCGGATTAAGTGGATAAATGCCGACAGCAGATAGCCGATCGACGATTTGACAGTATTTTAGTATTCCAACTGTTTCATATAGCATATAATAACTGCAGCGGTGCGGCTTAGATATTTAAGTGGCTTAGCAATATCAATGAAACTCCCTATATTAGCTTCAATTTTACTGTAGGTATTTAAAATTAAGTATTACGTATACATATTGATATCCTTACGAGTTTACTATTGTATTTCAGTTAAAATCTCCAGTACGAAGGACTTGTGAGGAACGTATTTATTATAATAAAATAATGTAAATACGTTTTGTTTGGATTTTTAGTCGATTTAAAAATATTAAACATACATTAACTCGTATATTTTCTTATCCCCGGTGAAGCAGATTGTTAAGAGTATCGGGGAAACACAGGACCGTAAGACGTAAAAGGTTTTGTTACTAGCTCAAGCTTTTGTTATTTTCAGTAAAAAGTATACAATTCATCTGCTCGGCGACACCGATACGGGATATCCCATTCTCCCAGTACATAAAACTTTCCAAAGAATGTTCATAGCGTTAAACTTTTTCGTATAATATTACAGTTACCTTACAATCGTTAGAATTCTTTACAGGATCTCAAGAGCTAGGTAAATAAAAGGCAGTTTGCGTTTGGTATAATCGCACCTCACGTGCGATACAGATCTCGGCTTAGGATGACTTTGTACCGGATAGCATTGAAGAGAAATCTCGGCAAATAACTCAGGTTGGTTGCGCGAAAAACGCGAACCATTTGTCACGGACGTCAGCGGCGCTTGCATAAAATATAATTTTGACGTCAATTGTGACGTTGACAAACTTCCATAAGAATTGAACTCCTTGATAAAATTCTATCAAAATGCATAATACCTTCCTTCTCAAAGTTTCATCCGGTTTAAATGTACATAAAAAGTTTTCAAACTTCAGCTACTTATTCATCCAACCAAATTTACCGCAAACGGAACCCACAGAGAAGTCTACGACGCAATAAATTTGTCATTCATTCATTTCCATTCCAAATGTCATCCGCTCAAGATTATGTGACGTTTTAATAGGTCAGAATTAGCATAGGAACGAGCGGGTTACTATTTTATCCTTAGAGTACAAATAAGAATAGAGAACGCTTTACATATAAGTCTGAGTACCTATATATGTATGCATTCAATATTTCTGTATTCTTATACCGATCTCTCCGGCATTCAATGAAATTACATTGCAGAATAATTAATGTTATCAATTCTGCAAGATTTTTGCTACTTTCAACTTAGTTGCAATGATAGTTCAAGAATAGATATTTGGAAAGAATGTTGTAGTCAATCTCTGTTAGCCCGATCAGTATTTTATCATTTAGTTTTATTAACCCCAATTTACAATTCTATGAAGTCTTAAAACAGTAATTTATTAGACGGACTAAACGAATTCATTTGTAACTCAACATTATTTTAATACGATTTCACTTACTGCGTATTTTATATCATAAATATTATATTATTTATGTAAAAATATTATGTAAAATTATAACGGTTTCAAATCTTTCACCACTCTAAACTATTCGTACTCGGTAAAATCGGTTGAATCATTACGTGTTAATATTATCTTAGATGTTATATCTCAAGAAGTGGTAAGCCTGTATGTCAGTAGCGGATTATTCAAGACTTCGGGCGCTTGAAACCATCTTAAGCGCATCGTTCTTCGCCGTTTCAGAGTTTTGATTGCTGACTTAAACCCTAAGAATTCTTGCTTTGTTATTTTACTGACAACTTTGTTTAAACAAACTTTTAGAATATTATTAGAAGCGGTCTAAGCTCTCATCTTGAAGCTAACTATATATATTCTCTGCAATAGCATTGTACTTGTCAAAAACCTGAAGTCTTTAGTTTATAGTCCATCTCGACATCACAGAGAAAAATATTTGGCTGGTGCAGTGGTTTATGAATCTGACTGCTCAATCGCCGGTTGTGAGTTCTGTTCCCACATCGGACAAATGTTTGAGTGATG
This sequence comes from Aspitha aspitha aspitha, assembly GCA_018246895.1. Classification (NCBI taxonomy): domain Eukaryota; kingdom Metazoa; phylum Arthropoda; class Insecta; order Lepidoptera; family Hesperiidae; genus Aspitha; species Aspitha aspitha. The sequence continues at coordinate 964 of DWGJ01000666.1, read as the reverse complement.
AGCATGGCTGTTTATTCTGTGCGTGCGTAAACAATTAGGTAAGTATATTATAAAATACTCGTAAATAAAACATTCAGCTGAATTCCCTGTGAATAATTCTTAATGTATGTATACCAACTAACGTAAGTATACCAACACTTTGAATGTAAAATGTAGGTATAGAACTAAAAACGTCTGCGACCCTTCCGTCGATGGACTGCGTTCGATAGTTCGATATCACATCGTTCCCGTTTACGATCGGCAGGCGTGAATAGTATCGTCTAGCGACACAATAGCATCACCGTATGCTTTAGCTTTTTACAGTCTCATGGTCCGAATTCTTCCAAAAAACGCCCTTATTTAAGCTTGTTTGACAACCGCTTAAGGATCAACTCCCAATAAAGTAGGTACAATAAAAAAGGTCAAAAGGTCTCCCGGTATTGCGCTTCTCATAGGCCGCAATATCATACTTTCAAAACCACTTGTGCTTGGCAATTTTATGTTCCAGTTTCCTAATACGTATGTATAAAATCAGTAGTCAAATAGTTACGTAAAAAAATATGTTAAGGCTTGACAGTATTTTATTTGTATTTACAAAAGCAGACAACTTTTTGGTCTAGGGTATTAACAGTAATATTTGTTACTAGCTGTGCCAGCGGCTTCGCCCGCGTGAAATCAATATGTCATAAAGTTTATCCCGCGTTAATACCTACATCGCGGGAATCCTAAAACAATAACTACGAACTTCCATTCAAACTTTTATCTCCACCCTTATAAGATTTGAGCATTATTTTGCTGCATAGTTATTTTAAAACTGTCATAACTCCTTACATATTCATTGAAATAAAATGCTGTTGTTCAAAATGAGGTGGCTGTAATAAATAACTTATTTATTTGAATAAGTATTAATACCATATTTATTAAAACACCTTCGCAAATAACCTACTATTGTAGAACTAATTTGATTATCATAAAAGAGGTTATA
>DWGJ01000665.1:0-26791 GCA_018246895.1 Aspitha aspitha aspitha | reverse complement strand
TTTTATTACGACCAGACACAGAACAAACAAATGTGTTCATCACACAAATGTTTGTCCTGGGTGGGAATCGAAACCACGACCTCCGGTTTTTCAGTCAGGGTCTCTAACCACTCGACCACGAGGCCAGTCTATATATATGGTACGTACAAGTAAGTCATTGTTATATTTTGCCATAATTCACGTTAACGATATTCTCAGAAACTCAATTACCTTTTTTTGTACGATTTAAATCGTTGCACGCGCTACTCATACCAAAATTATTATTTATCTGTAGTTTGGCTTGGATTCAAACACTATCTAAATACTCTATCTATTGTATAACAAACAAATAATTTAATTATCTAATCATAAGCGTAATCTGATTGTTTGATTCGAATCTTTGAAAGCATTTTTAAAATTCTTGTCATATACATCGCATAATATGTACCTACAAATGTATAATTTTCGTTTCCAACGTATATTTAAATATTGACCTTGAATTCATTGATTTTTCTGTAAGGAACATGAAATACAGTGTTCTGCATGTTGGTTACAATATATGTATATGTCAAAGTAAAGAAACCACGTTGACTAGTGCCAGTGTCTTTGAGTGTCTTCCAATACTTTGTGGCGGAGATATCTCACCCAAACAGCCACCACGTCGCCGCCAGCAACCTCCCAGACAAGTTCTTAGGCGCCTCTCCCCCGCCCTGAGGCGTGAGTGACGTCATGCAGAACCATAGACACTCTTTCAACGTGAACTCCCGTTTTTCCTCATCATCCTTGTACTTGTCCCGATTGTTCTGGTAGCTGTAAGGACTCCATCTGTCAAACACCCACATCAGGAAGCTGGAAGATGTTGGATTGCGTTAGTTTCATCAAAAGCATTCACAGGATACATTTTAGGGAATGTCACATACATCGTTACTTTTGCATATAATTTGCATAACGCTAGTCCTAGAACGTCTAACGTAGAACATAGAAGTAGCATCAAAGAATTATTAAATTCTGGCTGTTGATAAATATTGATATTTAATAATAACTTAGGTCCGAAATCTTTTTAGACTCAATCTTTTAAGACATTTGTCTGCTTCATCTAACCACGTTCCCCACGACCTTTATAGTAATTTGAAAAGATAAGATTCTAAGATATTTATATTTTCTTTTAGGCAATAGTGTTTTAATAAAAGATATAGTCCTGTACAATAGTGCAAGCCCTGATTTTATTACACTGATTTTATTAGGTATTTATGATTACTTTTATACATATATGTGTCATGGCAACACGCATACTTTGATTATCTATGCTGCTTCGTTTCTGAAGGCAATTCACATAAATAAGGACAGTATACTGAATATTTACTGTTTCCTGCGAGTTACAATGATATTTTTTGCACATTACACGCGATTTAGCTTATATGGTTAGAGAACCACATGTTAATGTGGGGGTTGAAATGTCACTGTCGATGAGCGGGAAAATTCATTTTTAATAATAGCAAAACGTAGATTTCATTGGAGCCAAACTAATTTTTTTCATAAGAAATTATTCGTTTCAGAAGCGTATCAAACGCGAAACCAAAAACGAATACAAACAAACCGTTCCTTTTTATAATATGAAGACGGCATGTCCAACGAAAAACAAGAAAAAACGCCCTTGTATAAATAATCCTATTACATGAATAGTTAAAACATGTGAGAATATTTGACCTCGTTACGAAATCTGATAACAAATAATGGATTCGGTGGGTATCCTATCGATCGTGCGTCGTGTGAAATGTCAAGAATAACCAACGACCCATTCGTTCCCTGGCTGTATGCGTCCAATTCCGTTGCCTTCACCTCAATTGAACATTTCACCAAATTTTTCTCATAATATGAATACAATGTTTTAATTCTTATCCATTAATTACAATATTAATAAATATTAGCTTTAGTAGCTCAAAAAAATATATTTTTAGTCTGTTGTGATTTGTTAATGCAACGCTAAAAACAGAACAACCGGACACAATTAACGTTACCATAATAAAAAAATTCTTCATAATATATTTCAAATTCAACAATTGATTCGTTATTTTATCAAAAGATACTTAATTGTGTTCGTCGTGACCACTAGAAATTAACGCGTAATGTAACTAAACGTAGTTAAGTCTATTCCCACTACCTCTATCATCGAGAATACGCATAATGACTGAAAGACTCAAATTGTATTTAACAATCGTATCTTGCAAATTCGTATATATGTATTTGTATAAATTATCTGTCTATTTGAATATCACAGGAAAAAAATCCTAATTCATACTTATTAACGTAACATTCGATAGGATGCGAAATGGTCTGACCTTGTAAAGAAATACGCTGCTAGTATCGACAGCCACACATCGTTTTCCAATACCGTTAGAAATTTGAACAAAGACGTTGGGGTCCTAGGCAGCTTCATCAGTATCGTGATTCCCACCAAATCGTAGTACGGCACTGTAAAGTCTACGACGTTTTCCCTCTCCGCCATCACAGACAACGAGGTCAACCCTATATCTGCTCTCTTTTCGATGAGCTCCTTAATAATACCGTTCCAATTCCCATTCTCGTCCATGGTGCCGAAATTACCATCCGGAGACAATGTGATTTCGTAATCGAATTTAACAATTTGCCGTATCTCTTCTATGAGATCGATGCAGTACCCTTTGAAACCTTTAGGTGCTTCATCGTCCCTTATAATGAAGGGTTCTTGCTATAAACAACGTAACGGAAACATTTCAAAATTGGAACATTCTTGACTAACGTCATTAAGTTCAGAAAAGTAATAACTAGTCATATTTTGTGCAAAAAAAGCTAAATTGATAAAATGTCGCTTACATCAAACAAAACTTGTTTATTCAAGTGCTTTAAATGGGGATTATTTCGAAGTTAATAATACTCTCTCTTATAACAACATACATATATATAAAATAAGGTCATTTACCCACCTCGACTGTGACGACTCTGTACACTAGCTGCGCTGAATAATCGCTCATATTATCTGGGTCCGTCAGCGATAAGGGATTGGACAGGCCAGCCTTCCATGACCCCAGAGAACGACTGCCGATGGACGCCCCATCTTTAACGGTCACGGCAGCCAAGTCAGTGCTGAACTCCATATAACTTCTCCCATTCATTGGGTCATCTTCCGGGATATAGAACGGAGCATACGTCGGTGTTTCTTTCACCTGAATTCAGGTCATATTTTTTAATGATTGTTAACAACTTATACATCTCTGAACTGTACAATACATGTTTAAGTCCATGAAATCCGTATATAGTATGAATGAGAAATATTTATTTTAGTTTTACGTACAGTCATGGTACATAATACGTCGATGACATAGCTTGCCGCAATGGAATTATTCACCCGATATAAAATACGTTCCACAAGTTTTTGGCAGCAAGTATTGAAACTACGTGTCGAGTGACTAATCGTGTACGGAATTACGAATCATTAAATAAACGCCTCACCTCCTGAAACGCAGTTCGGAGGTCCAAGGTCCTGTTTGGGGTATTCTTACCGTCGTACTCGTCACAAGTTATGTAATTCATGTCAATTGGCCACTTGCCAGAATCCAGCAGTGATCTGGAAATTCATAAACGCAAGAGTGGAATATACCCAGATAAAATTAGATGAACCAAATTAATACGATGCGTTAGAGTAAAAATAGTGCACATGTAGTTTGGTAGTACTATTAGAGTTATTACTTTATAGATAAAAACGTCCTCAAGGAAAGGTCGAAATAAAATGCAGATGTAATCTCCGGTTCGCCGTTCATGCTGTAGGTGGTTTTAATTTTCCCCAAACGATCTCTGCTTTTCGCGTCCGGCGTCGGTCTCATGTACACCACGGTGGCCTCTCTGCAGCCACAACCGATGTCCCCTTTATCTAACGACAACGCGAACCAAGCTGTTTTTCTACCGAAATACTGATTTTCATCGGCCGCATCTAGAACATTCTTTATGGTTCTTAAATTCCCCACGATGAAAAAATTAACTATATCCAACTCTCGCAGACTCCTGAGCTGGGTCTTTATTTCATCTTTACTGTAGCTCTTTACTGGCGTGATCACGTGACGCGTGGGAATATTTTGTAGCAGCGACTTGTACTTGTGGTCCATCACTGCAAAGTTAGTCATCTAATCAAACAGGCGTTCACACTTTACAAGTGTTCGCTAAGTAATATTGACACGGGTCGTTACGAACCAAATAATTCGTCAAACATAATGGCGGCATTAGTGATTTCCTGCTTGGTGACGATCGCTCTGATGGCCTCCGGGAGGATGTCGGCGGGCGGCATGACTTGTAGAAGGAACTTCGTTTGGTTGACGCTAAGCGAGCGCCATTGGCGCAAGTCGCCCGCCTGCCCGAACGATCCAGAAACGGTCGGCAGGGCCAACGCCGCCGTAAACGACTTGACCGTTTCCGACCCGACTCCGGTCATTGTAAAATCGAGTACTACATGCGGAGTTTTCTTCGACGAGAGCATGTCATTGTATTTTCTGCAAACTATAATGCAGATGTTCAAAACTCGCCATTAAAATATTGAAATAGTTGTGTGGCCTCGCACGCATTCATATTCTTAGCCAATGTGTAACTCATTTCAACAATACGCCGTATTCATAAAACAACCATGACGATATATAATTGTAATCTACAAATTTGATGTTGAGAATTTTTATTCGGTTATAAGAGTAGACGTCTATGGAATCTTACCATTTTCTAGAAACGCTTTTGCATCCGTGCGATTCCCTACCACGATTACAGGGTCTACCGCGAGACCCAAGCTGGGATTTCTCCTTACATATTCTTTAGCGACCTCAAAAGATTTCTCTGCCAAGGCATTATTCTCCTCATTTATGAGTACTGAAAATTTTATATTTTTAAGCAAATTAAAAATTTCTAACTTTTACGGTCACGATATAAAGTACACTTACAGACGTTGATATTTTGAATAGTTTGAGAAACTGATAAGTTTATTAGCAACAACAAAATCTGAGAGAAGAGTAAGAACCTCATTATCTAACCCAAGCAACACGTATTATCTGTAGGTATATAGTTTATCGTACGGCGACCCGCCTAGTCGAGGACTAACCGACAATATGAGGCCCCAGCGCGTGATGTGTACAGTCTGGTTTCCAAGGTGATGATCGGCCTTGATTCAATGTGTAATTGATGTACCTGTAATTGTTATTGATGAACATATATGTACTTACACATGACACCCAGTAGACAAATAGAAAAGTGTATTATGAAACCATAGTTGAAAAGGGCTGAAAATAATGTACATTGAAATCAAAAACAAGGACAATTTGTTTGGACTATTTTATTGCCAGAAACGTTTTACAAACACTAGACTCCACAATTCAGAAGTAGTGTTAAAACTGTACATAAAACTAAATTCTAACACTAAATGTAGATACTTTCCGAATTGAAGTTTGAACAATTTGAGTCAAATAATCAAAAAAAGTTATTACAATCGTCACTCAAAGAGATTGCACTTTCAACTTGAAAATTCGTACTCATAAAGGGTAATCATCATACATTTTAGGTTTATAAATCTATCACATAAAAATGAAAAGCAAAATAAATTAGAAAAAAAATCAGGAAATAAGAAACAATAGAAATCCCATAGAAATACAAAATAGCACACGCAGAATTAGTATGTCAATATGAACTATCACCTTATTTGTCAACTTTGAACTTTAAATTTCAATCTTAATATTAGTGTTACAGCATGAACGTGTCAACGGAGCGCGCTCGCCAGCGCGGCGCCCCGGAGACCGCGTCCACAGTGCAATCCGTAACCAAGTCAAAGGAATGTTTAAATGGTTAAGTAATAATGCCTATGAAATATATAAATGTGCGACATTTACTGCTAACTTAAATTTATATCTGAAATTATTATCTAAACCACATTAATTAAATCTTAGTTCGCTAAAATCCTTGTATTCGGAAGCCGTTTTATATAAATCGCATCGTTCACAGAACGGAACGTGAAACGATTTCACTCGGGGGTGAATGAATTACTTTGGCAGTATTTTACTGGCGGAATTTTCCGATACCGATGCGCGCTAGTCAGCCATCGATTCAATAACCCATCTACGAGTCTGCCCAAATAGACACCGATACGCAATAAACAGCATACAACAACACCAAATCCCACTAGTGCATGTGATCAGTTCACTGCGATGCACATCTGTGATGTGGCTGACAGTTTCGTTTAAATTTACATTTTACAGGTACTTTGCAGGTAAGTTAAATACACAATGTATTATAAACCTAAAGTTAGAGGTCGCAATAGGGCTCAACTCATCATAGAAAAATACAATATGGACGTATAAAAACTATGGTTTTGGCAATATTGAAATGTGTATATAAAGTGGGATATGTTGTGGGGAGTTGAGCCCTAATGAACGTTGATGCATTGCAGTAAACCAAGCTCGGAGTGCCAGGGCTTAGGCGGCGGCCTCCTCGGCCTCCGCGGGCGCCTCCTCCACCACTTTGGCCTTCTTCTCGGGCGCGGTCTTCTCTTCGGCGTCGCCGTTATCCGCCGCCGCCGATTTCCTCTTCACGGCTGGCTTTTCTGTAATCACAATTGGTCAATATATAAGTAGTGTCCCAACAGATACAGGTCAAATAAATTAATTGTAAAAAAACTTTTTTAAACGAGCTTTAGTGCAACTGTCCTAAAATGTATTGTTTTGGTGTTCACTCCTCGGCAAGTCCTTTCATTCGATGCCCATACTGTCGTAGTTCAGAAAAAATAACTAGTCTACCATCTTGGAATTAGAATAGAATGACGTCATAAGCTAAGCAGCCATTGCCATCCAAATTTCAGCTGAATCGATTAAAGACAACTGGTCTAAAATTCAGTCGCAAGGTTCCCCCGCCCGGACAAACACATACATACCAAGTTAATAAAAAGAGTCGTACACATTTAACATTTCTTTTTAGAGAGTGAATGGAGAATAATTACCTGTCGAGTCGCCGTTCTCGCTGGCGTCGTTGCTTTCTTCCCCGTCTTTGCTATCCCCGTTCTCGGCGAGAGGCTCCTCCTCCGGGGCGTCGTCGCTGCCGTTCTCCTCCTTGCCGTTGGTCTCGGGCGCCTCCGCGATCTTCTTCGGCGGCGATTTCTTTACGGGAGACTCCTTCTTCGCCTCCGTTGAAGTCACCTCTTCGGGTGCGGCGGCGTCGCTGTAATAAAAAAAATATTTGACGTGTTTTACTCGACGTAAACATTCACGTTTACAAACGGCTCATTTACATAAAATTATCAATAAGTAAGCACATAAAATATACAATAATTAATAACGATGCAACAAAAAAGTGTTACGTAGCTAACCGAGATAAGTAGGTAGTTGAATGTCAAGTTTCAATTGTTTATGTTATTACTTCTAGTTAAGGATGTTTACAACAAGATTAACGCAAGTGTTTATTCGAGGTTTGTAAACTAAACCGCTCACGGCCTAGTTATAACATGACATAAGATATTCTCATTTTACAGGTATCCTAAGCGCGCCACGAGTAAGCGTTAACTATAATTATCATACTGATCGGTTACAAATACAAATGCGAACAAGTCGGACTATAGGAAGGGAAGTGTGGCGGAACAAAAACAAACTGCTGCGTTGCGCAAGGTTGCATGTGGGAAAGTTGCGAGGAAATCGAACGTAAGCACCACCGCTGAATGAATACGTTACTCGCTCCAGTAGATTGCCTCGAGAGGCGAACTCGAAAGCGTTAAAAATAACTAATGACAACACGCGGCCCTCGTGATAACGTAACCGCCGTACGCCGATGGCGATGCAGAGTTGCAAAACTTCGAGTCGCGGCGAATTTGAAACGAGCGCGCGCCGGTGACGCTACCGCGCCGGCACGCCGCGCATGCAGCGCCATCTTGATTCTCGAACGAGCGGCCCGCGCCCGTTAGCGTGTTTTTAATTTCCTCGTCAACTACCACAATTCGCCGCAATAAAACCACACCGGCAAGAGCTACATTCAATCACCCGTCATTAAAACACGACGCACTAACCCTTATGTACGTAAATATTAGCTACCGAGTAGTTAGCGGTGGCAGGTACTTTCCCGCGTGTATAACGGGTTGGCATGTAGAATATTATAAGCACTATCCAACTATTAATACTTCTATTACAATTACAGACCATGTACAACGGTATGAAACATACTTTTCTAACTCATACTCTTCACTGCAAATATATAAAACTGCGTAAAACAATATTGGTGGCCATTTTGATCACGTTTACGAAGCCGCCAAAAGTAACAGAACTTGAAACTTGTTATAAATAAAATAATAACCAACAAAAACTTACTTCTTTTCAACTGCTGCGTCTGCCATTGTTATGTTGTTGTTTTTAGAGAACCTTGCTATTGGAATTTAAAATACACAGCACGTGCTCCGCACTACGTACTATAATGTTCACTGCACAAACACCGGCGACTAAATGAAGGAGGAAGAAAGAAGAAAACATCGTGCGCAACGCTTCGTAGCGTTGCGCGTTTGTAACGAAGTTTTCGCGCCAACTTCATAGCATGAAATAACATTATACAAATACTGCATGTAAGAGTGAGACATATACAAGTTCACATTCATCTTGAAACAACCTTGAATTTCTATATGAGGCGGCAGGGAATAATCTACCTTGCTCTGTCCTGTTTCAAAACATAATCGTTAAAATGTTCATCGCGCAGGAAATACTAAATGAAATTAGTTTTGCTGTTAATATATTCATATTTTCAAGTAATATATTAATAATAGTATTATTTTATTATAAAGTATCTATAATGAAATGAGCACAAACTTTGTACTTATATCGTGATGACTAGTATCATAAGCTGCAGTCTATAAATGAATTAACCTATAAGTTAATTTTCCAATATTAATAAAAACATCTACCGTGAAGTGTTGTTGATAGGTACCAGTAATACCCAGTAAATTTTTAGGTCATGTTATATTTTTGGTTAACTAATAATTACTTAAACGTACGTACTAAAGTCGTAATTATGAATCGCTGGCCACTTTAATTTGCATTCTTGATTAAATTAATAACTGATTAATAGTGACACAATGGCAACAGAGGCATACTATTAGAAATATTGATTAAACCATTAAAGGGGAATGTAAAAGACTAAATTTATAACATTTCGTACAGGAGTGTTATATTATTACGGTAGTACTATACACCATTAGTACATACATACAATGTAGGTATAATACGTGCCTATTGGTCGCCTTCTAGGAAGTGTTTGTTTCGGAAATAATCAGATAGGTTAGCTTAGGGCAACTGTTTGATACAGTCGCCTGCAGACAAACAGATTCTTAAAACTTATTGCGCCTGTAAATGTCGGTAAATTTTAAGTAGCGCGTGTCGAGTTTGAAGTTCGTTGCCCGAGTCTGATGTCGTTACCTTTTAAAATTTTAAACATTGGGTTTATTCGCACCGATCATCAATTCGTTTCGTAAAGATCTTATAATGAACACGAATTATAATTTTACAGATTTCAGTATCCGTTGTCTAAGAATAATGTTAATTTGCGATGCGCACGAGTTTATTTTCCGCCGGTATGATTTTGCTTCACCTCAAGCCAGAAAACCATCAAGCCTTAGCGCAGCGTGGAACAACGTTTGCGGTCCTTGATATTTTGCTTCGCAATTCTAAACCTTATTGCGACTACATAAAGCATTAAGATTACATTAGTCACCGTAACAACCCGGGTCGTGAATAGGTCGTTGCCTTTTGAAAGAAATCTTGGCACTAGTTGAAGATTTCGTCAGAATATGAATTCGTTAACCAGAACACTCGATGGTTGGATGTGCCTTTGACTTTGGCAGAATCAGCCGAGCATATGCATCAACGGAATTAAATGAGGGCGTTACAACAATTGACCCGGTTATTAAAGAGTTACATTATAAGGTTCAATTTCGTTTGTGGACGTACAAAACATTATAATCTTTTTACGTTCAGTAATGGTTTCCAAATAAGTTAATTAATTAGCAACTAGCTGTACCCGCAGCTTCGCCCGCGTGGAAATCAATATTTTACCGTTTTAACATTTGTCATTGCTGCTCCACTCCTATTGGTTATTGCGTGATGTTATATAGCCTATAGCTTTCCTCGATAAATTGACTATTGAACACAAAAACAATTTTTCAATTCGAATTAGTAGTTCCTGAGATTAGCGCGATCAAGCAAACAAATTCTTTAGCTTTATAATATTGGTGTAGATTAAAATTGCATTGTGTTGTCGTTTTTTTAAATATAATGTTTCGTTCAAATAAAGAATTACGTCTTACGATATCAGCCATTATGTGACGTATTCGGTAGTAGGAATTGCTTGTCATATGGGTTTTCAGACAACTGTTAACTACATTATATAACTACTACATAATACTGATATAGATATTTTTATTACATCATCCACACAGAACTAACAAATGTGCTTGTCACGCAAATGATTGTCCTGGGTGGGAATCGAACGCACGACCTCCGGTTTTGCAGTCAGGGTCTCTCTAAATACTCGATCTAGAACAAGTCAGATTATTAATTCGTTAGTAGGTTACCGTTATACAGGCCGAATGACTGATATATCTATGTGTTTAGACAACAATATTATAAATAGGAAAATTGTTTATCAATTAATTATCTTTAATAACAAAACGTAGTTAACTGAACGTGTAGGTACTTACATACTTATCAATTTATTTCCCACCAAAAGTAGTAGGTACGTCGCGTAAATACCTACTTCTATTGTGCAATGTATCGTACTACTTAGTACTCCTTTTTTACATGCCGATGAATAATGAATGGGTCTAGCCACTAGACTAGCGATAAACCTGCCTTTTATCTTTGTGTGACTATGAAGTACTCATTCCCTTGGCTATCTGTCTAGCTTTGATTAAAATATATACGTTGAAATAAATGCAATAAATAGTACTTATTCAATTTTTTACTTAATCGAAACCGAAACAAATTGCTATGAATATGTATGCTATATAACCATAGTACTATTTAAAGTAGTGTTAAGAATTTCTATTTTATTCTTTCTATTCTTCGTTTATTCTAATTTAACGTTATTTAATGCCTGAATCTAACAAATACAATTGTAATAATACACAAAGAACGAATTAAGGCGTGTTTCGATTATAATATAACAGTTTTTCAAATTAAAAACAGCCAATTTAAAAGGAAAACACAACGCCAAATCTCAATATTTCGCAATGACGCACGAATAGCTGTCTCGTTTACACCTCTGAGGAGGGAGTGAGATGTAGAAACGCTTTCAAATCAACATAGCGACAGCTTTACACAGATATGTATTAATAATCGCGATTATTTCCTACACAGACATTTGTATCGTTCATTTAAAATTTCTCAAAAGCAGTAATTATAATTAATTTATTGTAATCTAACCCTGAAGATGTTCTAAACGTTTTTATCTAGTTAATATAATTTAATGTGCTTTGTGTCAAATTTCATTTGCGTAGGTAACTAGGTACTATTATAAGTAAATCAGCACATTTCACTGATACTGTCTATAATAATTTTCCAACGAATTGTATCATTGGGGTCATATATGATTTGAATAGTGGGGTACGCACGCCGCAACTGAAGCTTTGCGGTTAGGGTCCCGCTAAGGCCCAACTCGCGGTATTATGTGAAGATCTGTTTATACATCTGTTCTTGGGTTCAATCTTTTAATTTAATGCCGCCTAGTCGTTGCCCAGTAAAGCAAACATAATGGAGTAACATATTTAAGTTCAGAACGCTAATACTAAGACCGTTTTAATTGTTAGTATCTGTACAATATTATCTTTTATTAATAACTGACGAACAATATTATCTGTTACCGCGTCTTCGCTCACGTTGTGAAAAGAATTTTTATTTTGTACAATATGTGAAACTGTTCTTGCGAGCGTAACGCCATCTATCGCGCGAATGCGATTCTGTGTACTTAAATTTAATGATGCTGTGGAATTATTAAAAGACAGTGACAACAAAAACTATAGTCTTATCAGACTCTACTATCGTATATTAGCATTAGCAGTAATAAGGTGTATTATGGCAGACTTGGGGATTCAGGCAGCAGTAGTTCCAGCAATGAAACAATACAGGCTGATATGATGATTGACGAGGAAAGTCACTGCAAAATATTTTTTTGAAACATAGTCTTTTAACGCGGCTTGCGATAAGAGATAAAAAATAGAAATAATCACGTTACAAATAAACGTTATGCCCAATCCGTGCTACTTTCTCCCACACATTCTCTATCTCTATCTCTGTCTATACGAGTGTGTGTGTGCGAGCGACTATTGAGATTCAAACAGAGGTATCGCGCGCGGTGCTACATAACTGAATACTGAACGCGTGGAAGTTTTGTTAAAACTTTGTTATTTATATGAAGAAGGAAATCAGCGTAAAGATCCTCCGAGCGTACTGTATAACCTCGAGCGCGACTGTTTTTTTAAACTTTGTATCACCTAGTTACATACACGACACAGATCCAAAAATGGTCATTGGAAATTGTCTGAATCTATATTTACTTATTACGAAAAAAGCGAACGGACTCAATCGTCCATCGTGGTTACTGGTTACGTTTTATGGCGGGAAATTTATCATTTCCACGGGCAAATGAGTGAGTGTTGATATGAATGAAGTGGTGCATATGTATAAATTTGTAGCTAGTCGTTAATAGAGACTGCGCTTATGCTTCCGTGGGATTCATAGATACCCTGCTGTGAAATAAATATGTCCTATATTTTACCTCAGAATTTATTAATATAAATATACAAGTTTTCTCCCATCCCAAAAGTGCACAACGCCGCTAAAGAAGTTTTCACTTGTAAAAATGTATAAATGTAATTGTTGAAACATTGGTCCGCTAATCTGCGAAAGGCTAGCCTTGTGAATATTTACATGTGCAATCCTAGTCTTTAATTAATAATTATTTCAAGGTACTGCGCGCGTACGGCAGCGGCACCTACCTGTGTTGCTATGTGGTATCAAGGTTATGTTCTGATGTTCGTCGGGCTTGCGAGCGCAAGCCGATGACGCTTCGGACGCCATAGATCAAAGAAGTGGACATAACTGTGTTGCGTATAAAATGTCCAAATAATAGGTTTACTCTTATTCTTCTTCTTATTTGAATTTGTCCGCTAAGAGGTTCAAATACCTGTAACTTGTATTATGAGATTTATGAGCATTTTCACGGGCGTGGGTTTCAAATGTTCAAAAGGTTTGTACAAATAAAGTACTAGCTGTGCCCGCGGCTTGGCCCGCGTGGAAATCAATATGTCATACACCGCGGGAATCCTAGAATAATAATTACGAACTTCCATACAAACTTTTATCTCCTATTTCACCACCCACATAAGTCGAATATCAAAAATGCTAGTTTTCTTGTAATGTATTTCATAGGAACTGACTAAATACAAAGTTTCGCGGTATTATCTTCGATAATGACGAACTTCCATAGAAATTTTTCATCCCGTATTTCACCACCCATATATGTCGAATTTCAAAAATTCTAGTTTTCTTGTAATATATGAACTGTCTGAATACAAAGTTTTATGGTTTTATCTTCGATAATGAGGAACTTTCCATACAAACTTTCATCCCCTATATCAGCCCTTTCAACCCCTTTTTCTCGATAAAAGTAGCCTATGTCCTTTCTCAAGGTCCAGTCTATAGTTGTACCAAATGCCATTAAAATCGATTCAGCGGTTTAGGCGTGAAAGTCAAGCAGACAGACAGACAGACAGAGCTACAATCGCATTTATAATATTAATAGGGATAACTAGTTTTTCGCAGTACCTATTTCATGCATTAAAAGACACAATTATAAACGCTTATCTGATTCAATTACAAATTATACAAATTTCAAAGTGTAAGCAAATTACACAAAGTTGCAGCAAACGATAGTTGGTCCTAAAGTTTTAGATAAAATTGTAAGTCTGTGCAGTCCCAGAAGAGGCCATAAGCGAAGTGATTTAAATATTAATTATAAAATATTAACAACAAATTTCAGGATGAAAGGATCCTTTATGTGGCCCTATAATTTGCTATATGTTCCATAAAAATCCCATTAAAATCGGTTAAGCCGTTTTGAAGACACGCCTGGACAAACAGAAAGACAGACGGACATACAATAAGATAATTATGTTATTTTGTTGTTTATCATTGTCAACATTGTATGTACTTAGTTCAACCACTGAATAAAAAAATCATTGCGATGACAACAGGTGATGTCGCGGTCATTATAGAGGCACGAGCGAGACGCACTAATACATTCCGAATACATTCATCTCTTTCTTTGAAAGTATGGCGGGAAATGTAATGTGTTTCATAGTAATTGCCACTTTACGACCTTTTGTATAAACTCAGTGACATTATATGCATGTTATTTATATTTGACTTGAGGCCCGCCCCAGCATCGCCCGCGTGGAAATCAATGTGTCACAAAGTTTTTCCCGCGTAAATACCGATCCCGAGGGAGTCCTAGGATAACACGTAGCCTATATGTTGCCTCACAACCTCCTGTATCTTCCAGTGGAAACCGCTGGTTCGCGGAGGTAATTTTTTTTGCTGTACAACTATAGTATAATTCACTAATAACGGTATATGCGAAACTCATAAAACAATCGACACTATTAACCACAATAATATTCACATATATGGGTGTGTAGACAAATTTTGAAACGCGCGTTTATTCGATATACATCTGTAGGAGTGAGTACAGCGCCATCTATTAAGTGGTGTTGGAACAAGATTGACAGCTGGCGGTCTAGCGGAGCGTCTTGTTGATAGAGCGCGGCCATATTTAAAAAAGAGAATGAAAAAGTGGCGGGAAAGGCGTGCGCACTTTACGCGTGAAAAACTTTGTTACACACTGATTTCCACGCCGCGAGTGAAGCCGCGGATACATCTTGTTATTAAATAAAATGCGTTTACATAATCAGTTATAACGTGTTTAACAAGACAATTTTATGTAACTAGAAATTGCCTCTCTTCAATTCACTGGTAGCAAACTATACATGATTTTTTGAGTAAGCCTTACCCTAATTATCGCATTTTAGCATACCAATATAATATGATTCGTTATTCTTCTTTTATAATAAGTAATGAAAACGGTATTACTATTTTTAATGATTACATGTTAACATGTGAATAACAGAATTTTTGCTAATAAATACTGTTATTATTTTATCTATGTGAATAATGCATTTCATTAAAGCTTTTTCGTATGTGAGACTTGCTTTGTTTTTTTTATTTATAAACGAAGAGCGTAATAATAAAATTATCACTAAATTGTTTATTATTTAAGAATCGCGGCATTTCACTACTGGCAGCACAATCTGCGGCGCAAACTACATGCGAATTAAGAATCATCTACGCCACAGAGTGCTGCCATCTGGAAAGTTTTGTTGTAATCAATTTCCTGGGCTGCCATACGTTATAATCTTTGTAGAAAATGGTAGATTCTGTAATGATAAATGAACATTCTCAGTTTATTTTTATTGCACGAAAAATTTAGAATGAAAATGGAAAATCATTGTTGTTTTAATATAAAAATAAATACTGCTTTTTTCTTCTAACACCGTAAATGTAGTTTTATTTTAGTTCATAATATTTTTTTTTAATAATATTTGGATTAAGTAAACGGTTGCTGTTTTATTTGCTTCAGAAATATTATGTTAACAAAAAATTAAAAACTCCACCGAAGTACTACTGTACTCTTTTGCCTTTGAGTGCAAAGTTTCACATCTTTTGTAGCGGGTTACAACACTGTCATTTGGGTAGTGTCTTCAATCAGATAGTATAAAAACCAAGTTTACAGTACACATACCTGCAAGTACAAAGAAAATATTGTTATATATATGCATGAACTTTTTTATTTATATGTATTAACTTTCTAAGAATCGTATTGAATTATTTGATGTCTTCAAAATTAAACACATCAAATAGTAGTACAATATTTTTGTTGATTTTGTTGATTGTACAATAAAATTGATTAAAACCGGTAAGGGTTCCTTTGATACCATCGTTGTTAATTTTGAAAATTGCCAACCTGCCATCTGATATAGAGATCTAAAAGAACCCTTTTAAAAACGTATGATAGTGTTATAGAAAGAAAATCAAATTTGCTAATTTTGTAACACGATGTCAATGCTTTATAAGTAAACCTACAAATATCCATTCCCTATGTGTATTGCATTTATAAAATCCGTATCCGAAGAATATTGTATTTATGTGCTAAATACGGCTAAAAAATTCATCTGATACTTAATATCCCCTATAAATTCAAAGTTGAAATTATTTTCTTATCCGTTTTAAATATACTAAGTATTCTATAATTCTTCTATTTTCTTTCTCTTCTTAATTGCTCTGGAATATTAAGATATTCCAGAGAAATTTGGTACCAAAAACAAAATATTGCCAAAACTCAGCTATTAATGAAAACACTGTAATGTATTGTCTTCGTTTTATTTTTAATATGCGAGATGTATCACTATTCATTTTAGTTGATAAAAGCATAGTATTTAATAATTTTTTGGGAGTGTGTTGGTAGAATTTTGAAAAAAATAGTATTTTTTCATCACGTAACTAGGCAACATTGTCACAATTGACCGCCACCCGTGAGCAAATCGCTCGCTCGATCTCGCTCTGTCGATCGAGTCTGGTACTGGAAGCCATTTTATTTTTGTGAATGTGACAAAATATATTTTCGGGATACTTCGTATTTAAACTTTGTGTGTCAATGTGCTTCTGAACCCAGTGTCTTTTGTGACTCGTGATCGTTCTGAAAAAGTAGAGAATGTACGTCTTTCAGATTGGTTTGTGGTGACCTGCCCGTTTCTTACGCGTTCGCTAACGCAGGCATCGATTAGTGCAACAAGGCAGCCTGTGATAACGGCACATCGAGGCCTTGAAATAGTTTGTGGTGAGCCATGGGCAACAATGCTGCCACCGCCAACAAAAAGGTGGATGCCGCCGAGAGCGTCAAGGAATTCCTCGATCAAGCGAAGGAGGATTTCGAAGAGAAATGGAAGAAGAATCCTACCAACACCGCCGGACTGAACGACTTCGAGCGGATAAAAACGCTCGGGACAGGCTCGTTCGGGCGAGTTATGATAGTACAACATAAACCGACGAAGGAATACTATGCCATGAAAATATTAGATAAACAAAAAGTAGTGAAGCTGAAACAGGTGGAACACACGTTGAACGAAAAGCGGATATTGCAAGCCATCAATTTCCCTTTCCTGGTAAGCTTGAAGTTCCATTTCAAGGACAACTCGAACTTATACATGGTGCTGGAGTACGTGCCCGGCGGCGAAATGTTCTCTCATCTGCGGAAGGTCGGTCGGTTCTCGGAGCCGCACTCGCGGTTCTACGCGGCGCAGATCGTCCTCGCATTCGAATACCTGCACTACCTCGACCTCATATACCGGGACTTGAAGCCCGAGAACCTGCTCATCGACTCGCAGGGCTACCTCAAAGTGACGGACTTCGGGTTCGCGAAGCGCGTCAAGGGCCGCACGTGGACGCTCTGCGGCACCCCCGAGTACCTCGCGCCGGAGATCATCCTGTCCAAGGGCTACAATAAGGCCGTCGACTGGTGGGCGCTCGGCGTTCTAGTGTACGAAATGGCCGCCGGCTACCCGCCCTTCTTCGCCGACCAGCCGATTCAGATATACGAGAAGATCGTGTCCGGTAAGGTCCGTTTCCCCTCGCACTTCGGGTCCGATTTGAAGGACCTCCTCCGCAACCTGCTGCAGGTGGACCTGACGAAGCGGTACGGCAACCTGAAGGCGGGCGTGAACGACATCAAGGGTCACAAGTGGTTCTCCAGCACCGACTGGATCGCTGTCTTCCAGAAGAAAATCGAGGCGCCGTTCATCCCGCGCTGCAAGGGCCCCGGCGACACTAGCAACTTCGACGACTACGAGGAGGAGGCGCTCCGCATCTCGTCCACGGAGAAGTGTGCGAAGGAGTTCGCCGAGTTCTGAGCTCGCGTCCGGGCGGTCCCGCGATTAGGTGTATCGTTTAGTGAATCTTCCATGACGCTGTCGTTGTGGAGAGGTGAAAGTGCGTCTCTCGGCCAACGGCTTCGGGTTTTTAGACGTTTGAGCGCCCCCGGGCTGGTGTGCCGGGTTCAGTTGAATGTAGGCGACGTGATAGTGGAACTGTTTTCCGATATTTTGGTGGCGTTCATTTGCTTAGTGCCCTGGGAGCCGACGGCGACGCTGCCCGGCCGCGCGTGGCCTCTGTTCTGGTGATATTCTCGAGTGCAAAGCCATGGGTATGACCTTGAGAGCCGAGTCTATCTCGGTTGCTAATTGTTCATTTTCACTACACATTAGATTGCCTTTCATCCGATTGGGATGCGGTGAGCTTTATTATGTATTTAATTAATATTGTTTTTATGGAAACAATGATAACTGTATATTTAAAAATGGTTTTCTCGTTGCTTTAAGATTAACTAATTCACATATTATTATGAATTTTTTGAATTTCAACATTTATAATTGAACACTGCACTTTGGTCACTGTTATAAATAGATTCAATCAGTAATATAGTCAGGTGTTGTGAATTGGAATTTTTCAAATATGTATTTTATTAATATCAAGCGGAAATATATTAATATATATTTATATATTTCATATAGTTATAATTGTATGACATTTTTGTTATTGGTTTTAATTTTAAAATTTTACTTGTTGAATCATTTGATATTGTAATTAGGGATTTGTGTCTTTTTCGTATACTACATCAAAATATTGAAGAGATTAATTTATTACATTTTAATGTAGTTGTGTTCAATGTGCAATTCAAAACCTGTTTGTGATCTGATGTGAGTATTTTTTGTTTGGGTTGTTAAGTGTAATTTTGTATAGTTCCTTGTTTTTGTAGATTTATTTACTATTATATTTGAAGTAAACATGCGTATATGAAGCCAAGGTATAGATTGGGAATGTTCTGATAACAAGTACTTATTGTTAGCATCAGTTTTTTATAAGCAATAAATTTCATGAGATTGTCTCGGACACATTCTGTGCAATTGAAGCAATAGTAAACATGTGCTGTGCTTAGCGATGCTATCATGAACATATTACTATGACAATGGATATCCATTCTTAAGTATCCTTCTAGAAATGGCTAAGCATGAAATTTTTTGTACCTTTGTTTCATTTGTTTGTCAACTGTTTTCTTTTTGCCTTCATAGCTGTTTGATCAACTACACTGTAGTAATCAATGAAGCAATTTTGGAAATAAGTAGGACTAAAAAAAATTTTGAAACATGCCAATTCTTATATGTTATCCTAAAACGAATACTCCTATTTCAGCCAAGGCACGAATACTGGAAAATATTGTTTAAAAAAATACTGCACAAAATATCATGTATTTTTGTGTCGAATGATCCATGGTTCATATTATCATTGTTAAATGTAGTATTACTGTTCATAGCATTGCTAAACAAACACAGACTTAGTATGTAGGGTGTCAATATTTTTTATTAAAGTAGCACAAATTGAATGAAGCTAGATCTTTTTTAAACCAAAATATTGCTTCATTTACGAGAATGTGTTGATATCTTTCTAGTAGTTGCATTCTTGGTGCCCCCCGTGGCAATATCTTGTGGTTGAGACTGATGTTATCAATAAGGATATGTGAACTATATCTTCCAGTGTCTAGATACAGCAGTGCTTGATCAAACGGCAGTTTACTATAAACCTTGTTAGCTATTAGATGTAGGACTTTGAATCCGGGCTGTACAAATAATTATCTAGTTATTTGTAGAGAATTTTACATTGTGCGCGCGTTTGTGCTATACAATTGTTAGTTTCATTATCATTAACTGACAACATATTTAGAGACTCATTAATCTTGCATATGAATTGAGTATGTGAATATATATGCACTTAGAACATATATGATTTGGACTTTGCTCTTAAAAATTAAATTTTACTATAGCTGGGGGAGTTTGTAAGAGTTTTAAATAATCATATCAATATGATACTATTCAAATATAATCATAATATAATAAAAAGTATTGTACTGAATTTGTCCCTGAATGTATTACTTGATCTATTCGAGCCTTGTCTTTATGTCTAATGATCACAATTTAATTCTATGACAACTCACTTATGTGTACTAAACAAATATTATTTCATAGTGCACTCTAGTTGCTTTTGATAACAATGTCTCGACTGGTGAAAAGCCTTAGTTACCTGTTCCCTATTCTTGTTGTTTCTACCCTATATTTGGTGCCATAATATTGTCTTCTAGGACAGACCTGTGTTTTTTTTTCTTATACATTATTTGTATATATTAATGATTAATTTAATGTATTTAATTAAAACACTAACCAACCAGCGAAACAATTTGTATCCCATCATCAGTAACTAACGACTTATTTTCATTGCTATGCCCAATCACCTGATTGGATATCTCTATCGTCATTCAAAATTAAAACACTGTTTTATCTTTAAACAACAACACACTTAATCTTAAATGTTTCAGTGTAGCTATTGGTCCATGTTTTAGATTGTGATGCGAGCTGAATAGATATTTAATATGTAGCTTCTTTTTAAATGTTCAAAATTAGTGAATGTACGTAAGATAGTGAAGAATGATGAAATCTGTATGTAGCAATTTATTGGCTGTCGAGAATGGTGTTCGATGAACATGTATTACAATTATGAATAGTTTCTCGGATCGCTTTCAAGTAATTGTTCTTAGAGACAATTCTGTTTTCTATTGTCTAGTCGAGAGGTAATTACTGGCTTGTTTTTTCATGTAAGTCATATTCACCGCTTGGACATTGTTTGTCAAGGTGTTTTAACTTTGTTTCTCGTGTGATGTCTACTGAGCGCCGTTTACTTTTCCATCGCGCGATGTGCGTTTTACAATCTGATCTATTACTGTACTTTCTTTTTTTAAATTGCATTATTTATAAGGTATTGTGAGTTGTGTACCCTTCGTCACTATCATTGTATATAAAATTCTAGAGTGTGATTGTGTCCCCGGTAAATTGTAATTAGGCGATTCTACAAATTAACGCTTCGATATCTGCAGAGCTAATTCCCGGCATGCTTCAATATAAGTCATCCTCATATTCACACAGGCGTTCTAATGTGAACATTTTAAAACCATCGTTTCAGACAAATATATTAGTGCAACGGTCATGTGTAATTGCGAGCAGTCTTTTTCATATCTGTGTGTATTTATTAATATTAAAATGTTCACGTCTAGATCTATTATATCGAGTGCCTACAATATTAAAAGTCAAGTGTAAAAAGTCAGTTAATTTCAGTAATAATTTGTCACCATGTATTGCTCTTCCATAAAATTACGATGAAATTAAAAATATCGATGTAACAGTACATGATTTTGTTTGATTTATGAACTATGCCCGTGATATGACTGTTGAGAGATGGGTAGCGCCAGGCGCAGGGGTTATTTCAGTCTCCGAGACTGCTATTTCGCTTGTTGGCCACGATGCATGCGTCTAATGCGTCAAGATATATCTTGGAGATATCGAGTGTGGTGTGGTTATGTTCCGATCGCACATTTGGCAGGCTCCGGAGAGCGCTCGTGGGGCGAGCGGTCTAATCGGCGGTTTCCTAATAAAGAAACGTACCGGTTTAGGGTGTATCCCCATTCGTTGGCCGCGCCCTGTATCCAAGCGGTCAACATAATTGTGGTAATTGTATTTTTATGTACTGTGACTTTTAGATCCGTTTACGAAATCAGTTCACCGTCAAAAGAAGCCTGTAAGATACATTTCTGCTGATTTACTGTGCAGTTGTGGTTTTGCATTATTTGTAAAGTCTGTTTTTATTAATTTTACGTCCATTTTGTTTCTAATCAGTTACCGTAGGCTACTCTTGGCTCGTCTTGTTTCTCCAGAGGGCGGATGAAGTAGGAATTGTTTCAATTGTCGCGAGTGTCGAGCGGCGCTAAGTGTGGCGAGGTTGGCAGATCGCAAATCGTGATAAAATTTTGATCGTGGGCGGCCACGTCGCATAGACGTTTTCTACTCCACATTATATTTTTGTTGTGAATACACGCTGAAAATAATTTTTAGCTCATTAGTGTTTCACAAAAGATGTCGAGAAATTCTCTCTCACAGAAATGATCAATGTACTTGTTAAATTAACTTTTACGGTACGATGTTCAGTGTTCGCGTTTGATATGAAACAAGTTTTTAATATATTAATTACTGGTAGCTCATTGTATTAGTAGTGCTGTTCGTAATAATGAGTACTTTCACCTAGCGTCGTGTATTTCGTAACGCATTCTTCGATGAATGCAGCTTAAACATTTTTTTATCTGTTACCATAGGCATTATGATAAATTATAGAGCGATCTGGCGGGAACGCTAATAGTTGCGTGAAACAGACTTGCCAAGGTTAGTAAAGGATTCATCCGAGTTTGTTGATATTTACGCGGAACGCCGGATGTAGAGTTTGTAAATATTTTGCTTTAACCGAATCTTCATATAAATCGAATGTGAAGAATGTTCACGGAACAATAAACTGTCTGTTTCACCTCGCTATAAATACCTTCAACGATTATTTATTTATTTAATGATTTAGTATACCGGAGAAATACATGAATAAAATTTAAATAAACTACTAATAAAGTATAAATAATGCGAATAACACTTGCAGAACTCAGATAATCACAACCAAAGAAAGTTCGTTTTAGTTACGACTACTATTTATAAACAATTTATATCATTCATAAGGATTTGATTTACTTTTATGTCGGCTCCCTACATGGCTTATATCGTGCCGTAAATTTTATTTTTTATTAGAATAGAGTAGTAAACGAGCTGACAGCGGTCACAAGTGGCGGCTGCCGCCCATGGACATCTGTAACCGACCCCGACTCCTAACATGACTGTAGGGAGCTGACTGTTAGTGTGAATTCACTTAGCATAAGGTGTTAATAAGAATTAGTTGGTGAGTATTCTTTAGTAACAGGACTGCAGGAATGGGAATGTTAGTGATATTAGCCCAGTTATTATGTGTTAGTAGGTGCAGTTAGTAGTTTTTATTTCGGCAGACACAATTTATTTGGAGTTGTTTATCGTGAGGATCAGCTGAGTAGCTTGTATCAGATAAGAGGAACACATATAATTCGATAAAATTTACTTTCCTGTAGATAGGCAAATCTTAGAATATCAGATATGACATTTTTTTAATATTCATATTAAATGCAAAGGCACGTGAAAATTAAATCTCGAATCAAGATATTCTGCGAGAATGTTCGAAATTCAAATTTTAAAACTAGCCGAAGAGTTGTGGCCAGTTATTATTATTACGCAATATAAATTTGTATAAACGTAGAAATATTTGGTAATTTAGTAGGCGTTCTTTTTTATTTGTGTTTGTAACTAAATTTCCTTTCTTTATGTAATTCGCAGCGCTGGTGTTTTTTTTTATTCGTTAAGTTAAATGAGAATAATAAAGACAAAAGTTATGTAGACATCAAGTATTATGACGTCAACCAGTGATCGCGCTTGAACTTATATTGTTCTCAATTTCTTTTACTCCCACAGATCACGACGAATATTGCACGTTTTCAAAATGTGGTTTAAATATTACAAGGAATCCATTTTTTTCTAATTGCTTTTATTTAGTCAGCATCATACGATTGATAAGATTTTGTAGTTGTCTCCTGCTCTTATTAAGGAGTTAGTGTGAGATACGGATAGTATTGCTTCAGTATTGACAATCGTTAATTGCCGCAGCCGCAGACGTATTTGTTTGAATAACCTCATAAGGTGACGTCGAATATATTTATATTGTTTCGTCCATTCGTAGTTTAGGCTTCAAATGTATAACGCAATAGAACCGTACAAGGCAGTGCCGATTTTTAAACTATGTTCACTTTTTTGGCCTACGAAAATATTTATAGACACCAACGGCTTGTGATAATTCTAAACAAACGTGTTGAAAATTCACATTTTACGATTGTCTATCGACTGAAGGCTGGATATCTACGTACGTGTAGTACAAACGTAGAATTGGCGGACGCTAAAGGCGTAATTATTCGCAGATTTAAAACAATTTGGTGTGACAACGTCTACAATAAGACATACATATGTATATAGAGACATTTAACGTAATACGCACTAACGTAGTAAGAGTTTTTGTCCTGTTGGTGCTTCGTTATTAAAGAAATATATTTATTCATTTAATCTTTAGGTGACTCAAGGTTAAATGTAGAGGCAAACCATTGCCCCACTAAATTCTCACGGTAATATTGTAAAAATAATTGAATTATCGAGTTAAGTTCTTAATATAAATTAATTTTATACAGTAGCTAGTGGGGATGAGAATGGTTTAAATAAACTAGTATTGAAAGTACCTACTAATTTTTTGAGTTTATTACTCAGTTCCCATGCTTATGCCAAGACATTCGCGAAAAATCAAAATTAGTTATTTGATAGGTAAATTTTTTATCTACTCTTTTTGAATGGAGGTCTGTAGAATTGAATTGAAATTGAATATCACAAGAAGGCGCTGCAGTTGCAGTTGTTTTGAAATTATTTAAGATTTACATTGAAATATGGAATGTTTTCTATAATGTAGTGCGTGTGTCTATATTTACGTAACGTAAGCTTAACTTTATTTACGTAAATGCTTAGTTCACACGAGTTCGTGAGGCGATGCTCGTGACTCGCTCAGACGGTGACGGTGGTCGCCGGAAATCTATAAACAGTTTTATCATCTAACACACCACATTAGTAAGCAAATGTTGTGTTTGTTACGGATTGGGACGATTTCCTGTGACGTTTTGTTTATAGGTGCCCAGAATTTTATTAAAAACCGAAATAATACAAGAAAAACCCTCCCACCAAAAGTATGCGAAAAGCTGCAGTACTAGACTATGCTCTTGCGAGACGCAACTCTTATTCGCTAGTACATTGATGAAACTGTGATAAATCTGAAAAATGACGAAATTTCCATAATATTCGGTTCAACATGAAATTTGAAGCGTTCATTGCTACTCGGAGGCATTATTTGACGTAAATTAAGACACGTCTGTGCAGCCTCTCGTTATATTATATCAGAGAACATGTTTACCGTAAGAATAACTAATGCATACTAATCTTATCTAGTTAGTTCACCAATTTTCATTTTGGAAAATTGCCACAACAACAAATTTGCCTCGATATTATAGATTCTAACTTCAAAGCTGATAGATAAGATTTTTGTTAAAGATAAGATTTGCTTTTGGACCTTATTTTGTGAAGTCTCTTATTATTTTACAGTGAATATAAGGATCAAATAGTCCTCTTTTTCCTGTTATGCTTGGTGTATTATACGGGTTTTGTACTATTGCGTCAGAGTTTCAGTAGTAAAAACCTATCAGACGAGGGATGCCTATGCAAATCTGTTACGTCAACCAGCCAGTAATATGTTTGTACTAGATAAGCGGACTATATTACCGATACATATGTCATGCTAGGCCGTTACGTAATTATTTCTCTCGCATAGAAATGCTGCGAGTTGGGTGCTTCAAAATCTGCGTTCAGTGTTTTTGGATGCGTTCCAGATATTTTTTGAAGACATTTTTTACTTGTCATTGAAATAGCGAGAGTGCATTTCGCAAAAGAGTTCAGCTCGTGACAGTTAGGATTTATTTTTAATCAGCGTTTATTTTTTTTTTATTACAATAAGACATTCAAACAGGCAAACGGCCCACCATAATTTGAGTGTACATTAAGGGTGCGTTTCCACCAGGGATGAACGAGGATGCGTAGCGAGGAATGCGTTTGTTGAGAACCAATGGGATCCCTTTATTTACCTAGTCTCGCTCAGCACGCTTGCGTCGCGAAGCGACGTTTCTCTCCTATTGGTTCGTAACAAACACATTCCTCGCTACGCATTCTCGCACATCCCTGGTGGAAACGCACCCTAACTTCTACATAAATATATTTTTGGTTTGGCTGTATGTACATATATACATAAATATGTAGTTCTGTTGATATCACGCACATTGTATATTTATTGGAATTATTTCATTTAGAACACACAACTTTGTTCATGCGTTCCGTCTATCTTCTATTTTTCCAGGTTTGTTAATGACCAGGTTGTTAATTCTTGTAGAAAATAGGCTTATCATCAGAAAAGCATACATTTTTACAAGTCTCCTTCTGCCATGTTCCAATGATTGCAATTTATTATTACATGAACCGCAATGAGATGGCAATGAGTTATGATTGTTGTCATTTTATACTGCGTCATAAAGTGCTTGGTTGGATAACGATGCAGTTACGCAGTAAGTTTATACATTGATCTAAATTGGTTAACGGAAAACATTTTTTTTATAACTCGGACAATTCCACATACGGCCACCTGGTTCTAAATTAGGCAATTAAATGCCTGTATAATGATAACCGGACATCTGATAAACATACATACCTACGATATAATACAGACAATATACATAATTATTTAATTACACCCGACACAGAACAAATGTGCTAATCAAACAAATGTTCGTCTTGTCTAGAATGGAACTGTCGGTCGACTTCTAATTTTGCAATCAGGGTTTCCAACCACTTTAGCACGAGTCCAGTTATTACTGGAACATTCAAGAAATGTCCAAATAATTATAACTATATAACAGACAGTTCACACAATATAAATACATCGAGTGTCTAGTGGTAAGTAATAATTGGGACTAGTGGTCGCCTACTGGTCGAAATTCGACCATAATAAAAAATAATTCTTTGACATTTCTTTGGACTTTT